>APFE030948706.1:130714-140769 GCA_000404065.3 Pinus taeda | reverse complement strand
CCTGTGTGTCAAAAAGGTGGCAGAAAGTCATTTTTTGCTTGTTTTTTGACCTTCTGGAGGCTCAAAACTTGGTGAAATTTCTTGGTAATTGCTGAGCAAGTGTCTTTTTGCATGAAAAATCCAAAAATGCTGAGTTTTTGAGGAATGGACTTGCCCATCTTCAGGGTAGCGCGCGACGCGCTACGCGTTAGGGAAGAAAACCTGTTTTTTGCCCAAAAATTCACAAATGACCAAAAATGCTCATTTTTTTTTGAAATTTGTGTAGAAGGTAAGTCATTTAGCACCATGCTCCTTCAAGGAAGCCTCAGCCAAGATGTGGAGGGGATCGGGCCTTTTTCTTCATTTTAGTGCCTTGGCCAACCGTCCTTTGAGCACCTTCATTTTTGCCTTACATACGTGCATTCGAGCCCAATAATGATTCTTCATGTGGCGGAGCATATCTTTGTCTCTATTGGATTTCGCCAACAATATTTCCAAGTGAGTCTTCACCTGAATAAGCATGGATTCTCAATCTATGGGTGTCAAATCACCGGGTCTCCTACTGGCCAATTCCCGGTCTTCACGAATCTTCCGATGCTCATAAAGCTCATGCTCATCCTCCAACTATTTGTTGCGCTGCTCTAAATAGTTAATTACCCATTTTTCCATCTGCAATTTCTTGTGCAGCGACTCATTCTTGGTCGTTTGCTCTCGGATGATCTCCTTAAGCTCTGAGCTAGGAGAACGGGTGTCAAGATCAATGATGTCAATATATGGATCACCTAAAAATCCTTCTTCAATCATGGGCTGCTTGCCCCTCTCTGATACCTGTGCTGCTGTCGGAAGCGAGGCCCCTTCCACCTGGTGTGGAGATAACACTCGCGGTGTTGATGAAGAAGGCGAGACCCCTTCCACTTGATGTGGAGAAAATACTCGCCGAGCTGATGCAAATAACGCCCTGTGGCCTCTTTGATATGTGACCAATGGAGGGGAGCTGACATGTCTGGGCTCAGGGATGTCATACTGCTGTGAAGGTCCTCCCTCCTCATGAACAACCTCAGGGGGTGGTGGCGCTGTGAAGAAATCTCGAGAGATGAAATCCTCCCATGGAATACCCTGCTGGGCCAACTAATGCATGACCACAATCTTGATCAAAGCATAATGGTAGATGCTCTTGTGTTGCTGTGTTGGGCTCTTTCTCTGCACCAAGGGCACCATCCTCTCAATATTCCGGCACATGAAGAAAGGAATATTCATCATCTGTACCCGTGTGAAATGCATCAACAAGCGGACCAATTCCCTGTGGTGCTGAATTTGGGAAATTCTCTCGCAATATCCATAACATGATTGATAATGAAAACATGTGACTGCAAGTGGACAAGCTTGCAAATAGGCCAAAGAGGTGGGCTCCTCTCTCACATGTTGACCACCTTTACCACCCCTGTGAGGCCTTCTTGGCACCTCAACCTCCGGTGTTGAGTCACGGTCATCACTTTGCTCATAGTCTGTTTCGGTTTCTGACATGGTTTCAAAAGAAAAATGGCTGAAATGTACTGCTGCTTCTGCTCAAATGACCTGCTGTTTTGACTATTTGAATGCTACTCCAAGGGGACAAAAAACACAAGGGAGATGTTAGGGAGGGGGAATTTTGAGGGGATTTAGGGAATATATATATAAAAGGGAATTTAGGGAAAGAATTGTGACATATACATCATCACATAATCATAATTTGCAGGGGTTTGATAGGAGGTAGGGTTTAGGGAGATTTTATTGAATTTTAGGGATAGGGGTAGGGTTTGGGAATTATGGAGGAATTTCGTGAAATTTTATGGGAAATTTGAAAAGGAATGATGATGAATATGAGAGGAAAAATGAGGGTGAATCATGGGAAAATCTTGGACAGCATATCTTTGAAAACCCTAGCAAACTTAGTCTTTCATTTTACACATCAACATTAGGGTCTTGTTTTCCATTTCATGGCATATTGGTCATTTTTCCTTTACATTCACTTTGCAAAAAATAACCAAAAGTATCATGAAAGAGCTTACTTGAATGTTGCTTGAGCTGAGAGAGGTGTCTTGTGTGTTCGTTGCAAGTTTTTCGGCGAAATACCCAACATGTAGCACCCTCTGCCCAACGCGTAGCGCGCTCCCAACGCGTAGCACCCTTGTATTTTTGCACTGCCAGAACCTCCCCTACGCGTAGCGTGCCACCAACGCGTAGCGCGCACTTCCCAACGCGTAGCGCGCTACAAAGACTGCCCAACTTTGCTCAATATCTCATGAAATCACCTTTGTAAGTTTCCACTTAGCTTGTGAGAGGCAAATGAGTTGCAAAATGAGGAGAGAGGGGCTTTTATAAGCTTGATTTAAATTAATTTCCCCTCAAACCCACTTTACAATGTTTATGCAATGACACTTTTTAAAAACTAATTGCTGCTGACTTGTGGTTTCCTTTTTGTCATGAAATTGGTTGAAATGATGCTTTTTCTTGAAAATTTTTGTAGGGATAGCTTCTGAGGAGTCTAGGAAAAGGAGACCAAGGCCGCATGCCGACTTCTGGAGAATTTGAATTTTTTACAATTTTTTACAAAAATGAGAAAATGACCTTGCCTTCAAAAACAAAGTTTTTGAACTCAAGGTAAAAATTAGCTATACAATATGAAATCATCTGAAGTGATGCTTTGATGGACATCCCTCTGGCCTACTGGGCATTTATTGACCTCAAAAGACATAACCTCAAAAGACAAAATTGGACTAAACCCTAGACCTAGGACCTTGATTTCAAGACAAGACCAATGACCCTGTAAGGAATTTATTGACTGAAACAAACTTAATCCAGTAGTGCCAAGAGGGGAATAAAAGACACAAGCTCCTCCATCAGGGTTATGGCATGCCTAATGGAATGCAATAATATGACACTAATGAGACACCTACTTATGCAAATGAAAAGAGGTTTGGTCGCTGATGGAGGGCTACTAGACCGACTCTAACATTGGATCCAATGGGGATGGTAGCTCCTTGGAGGTGCCAAGAACCTTAGACCTCTGGGAGAGCAGACCAGTGCCTTTTAATCATTGGGCAATGGAGTCATTATTTACATATTTGACCCAAACTGGGACAACTTTATTGACTTGACAAGTGATTGAAAATTGGACCAATTTTGACTTAAACTGACTTCAACTTTAAAAAGAAAATAAACTGATACAAACAACATGACAAACTCACACCAACTAATCTTCATCTTTAGAATTATAACTTTCACCGCGGGCCCTAGACTAAAGACGAAAGATCAGTTCACACTTGCAGTGGAATCAAAGTAAAATGGTAATTACAATGATAATGACTAGAGCAGAAAATGCTCAGACATGGTACCTTTTAAGTAGTCGACCATTGACCGACCCTCCAAGACAATCATCACCGTTCATTTCCTTGAGAAGAAAGGCATTTGGACCACGGTATGCTGCAATTTTGTAAGGACCTTTCCACAAGTTGTCAAACTTTCCATGTTTCCCTTTGTCTTCATTTCGGGCATCCCACCTCAAAACAACATCATCTATTTGGAAATCATCCGGTTTTGCTTTCCTGTCATAGATTTTCTTTATGCGCTCTTGCAACTTGAGAGTATTGTGAAGAACTTCCTCCCGTGTTTGCTGTAAATGAATCATTTGACCAATCCGCCGTTGCATGGGATCCTCCTCACCACCAGCTTCTTGAAGCAATTTTGCTACCAGAATACTAAGCGAAGTAGGAAACACTGCATCTGTCCCGTAAACTAGTTCAAAAGGTGACATACCAATTGACTTTTTCTGACTTACATGATCAGCCCATAATGCATTTACTAACTTTTTGTGTCAGCTCTTCTTGTTGATTTCCAACAATTTCTTTATGATGTTTATCAAAGATTTATTCGAAGATTCAGCCAGCCCATTTCCTTGCGGATGATAGGCGGTCGAATGCCCCAAACTGATATTATATTTGTAGCAAAAATCAACCATCTTCTTCGATTTAAACGCTGCTGTATTGTCTGTAATCAACTTATGTGGACAGCCGAAATGTGACAATATGTTATTTTCAAGGAAAGAAATAATTACCAAGTCCGTGGCCTGCCGGGTGGGAATGGCTTCAATCCATTTCGTGAAGTAATCGGTGGCTATCAATATCCATCGATGCTGTCTGGAAGATGCAGGATGAATTTCGTCGATGAAATCCAAGCCCCACTGCTGAAATGGTGCGCTGACTTCAATGGGCTTGAGGGGCAATGGCTGTAATTTCTGCTTTCCTTGAAAAATTTGACATTCATGACAACTCTTGACTGCTTTATATACATCTAAAAACAAGGAAGGCCAATAAAAACCTGCCCTTAGGATCTTATTTGCCGTGGTCTTCCAAAACAAGTGGCCCCCACAGTCACCTTTGTGAAAATCCTCTACAGCTCTCTTAGCTTCCTCCTCGACCAAACAATTCAGCAATATGCCACCAGGGTCTTTCCAATATAGTGTAGATTTGATGATGCAAAATTTGGCAGCCTTTAATTTCAATGTCCTAGCTTTGTTTCGAGGCATCCCGGGAGGTGAAGACAAATTTTGAAGCACATATACAATATCAGCATACCAAGGAGAAGAAATAAAGATGTCAGATACCTGTAGTGCTGAATTCTCCTCGTCTTCATCGGATAGGGCAACTATCAAATTAATGTCTAAGACATGGAGATTTGTTTCAACCATCAATTTAGCGATACCTTGACCCTTAATCAGCTTGGTAGGCTTAATTTCGACATCATATTCTAATAGTGCAGCAATCCACTTACCCCGCCTTCCTTCCGGTTCCGCTTGTACCAAAACATCTTTAACAGCTGTGTTAGGAACATATGCCAAAATGTGGGAATTTAGTATGTACACACGGAAATCTTTCAAGGCTTTTACCAGCGCCAATGCTTGTTTTTCAATGATATTATACTTCAGCGCTCCGTCCCTTATAATACGACTGAAAAAAGCAATGGGCTTCTCAACTCCATCTCTCTTTTGCATCAACACAGCTGCCAATGTATGCTCAGAAGCAAATGAAAATAAAATGAAATCTTGTGTATAATCCGGGCTGATTAGAATTGGGGCTGAAGATAAAATTAACTTTACCAAATTGAAAGACTTTACCGCCTCTTCGGTCCATTTGAGCTGGCTGTCCTTTTTGAGTATGTTAGTAATTTCTCTGAGGTGTTCGACAAGATTCGGAATAAAGCGATGCAGAAAATTCAACTTGCCATTAAAGGACTGAATCTCCTTCTTGTTTCGGGGCTGCTCTAATTGCTGAATAGATTCCACACGTGTAGGATCTATACGAATGCCATCTTTGGAAATGATGTGGCCCAACAACTTGCCTTCACTCATGGCGAAAAGGCTCTTCTTCGGATTCAATGAGATACCATATTTTCTGCACTTTTGAAACACCATTGTTAAATGATACAAATGTTCTTCATCTGATTTAGAAAACACAGTTAAATCATCAAGATAAACGACCAAAAAGACATCCTTCTCATTAGCAAAGGCCATGTCCATCGCCCGCTGAAAGGTAGCACCTGCATTTTTCAATCCAAACGGAATCTTGGCATAATGAAATGTCCCCCATGGAGTAGTGAATGCAGTCTTGTCGCGGTCATCCTCATGCACCAAAATCTGATTGTACCCGGAATAACCATCAAGTAGCGACATCCTTGATGCCCCAACTACCCGCTGCAATAGATGATCCATATTGGGCAGCGGATAATTGTCCTTTAGCGACACCTTATTCAGATTTCTGAAGTCTATACACAAGCGGATCTCACCGGTCTTCTTTCTCATGGGTACCAAGTTGGAAATCCAGTCGGAAAATCTGTTTGGCACTATAATTCCAGACTTGTACAACCTATTAACTTTTTTCTCAATCAAAGGCAGCAACTTAGGATTAATTCTTCTCAACTTTTGTCGGAAAGACTTTTGATTTGGCTTTATGGGAATGGTATGCTGAATGATACTTGTGTCATAAGTTTTCAAATCTGAATAATCCCATGCAAAAACATTAGAAAATGAAGACAACAATCTGATATATTCTTTCTTTACCTTTGGCGACAATGCCTTCGATAGTTTCACCATCTTTGGATTTTCAGTTGTTTCGACATTCACTTCTTCAACACTTTCTTCCGTTGGCCTAAAAGTTGGTTTGCGGGCCACGCCATCTTGATCGAACAGATCTTCCAAAGGAATTAATCCTTTAGGAATGAAATTATCTTTAAGTTGCAATACATCCATCTGATTTACTTCCTCAGGTTCTGTATCTATGGAGATGTCTTTGAACTCACCTTCGACTTGCAGAAAATCCTTGATTTCTTCGTCATCTTGGAAAACTTGCCAACATCTTTGATTGTCTGGAACTGTAGGACGGTGCTTCACATAAATCTCAAACTTATTGCTGGAATTCATGGGGATTTTTAGATTTCTTGTTGCCTTAGCCAATGCATCCACAACACCATTTTGGATGCGGGGCACACATGTCAAAGTATGTTCAGAAAACAGCTTCAAGATATCTAGGACAACATTTTGATATGCTCGCAGACGAGGATGCTTGGCCTGGAACTCACCTTGCACTTGCTTTATAACCAACTTGGAGTCGCTATATACTACTATCTTCTTTGCCTTCAACTTCCGAAGGATTTTCAGGCCAGCAATGAGAGCCTCATATTCCGCCTCATTGTTTGAACAATCGAATGCCAATTTGTAAGAACATACTCTTACCTTGCTTGGGACTTTGTTTCGGACAGAAAATGGACCTCGAATCCACACACCTATACCAGCACCATTGCTGCTCACAGCGCCATCAAAATCCATGGTCCAAAGACCATCCTCATCATCTTCTAAGTGCTAAAAATGTGATGTCTCTGCATTTTCTGTTTGCTGCTCATTGATTTCAGCTGTCGACTCCATAACAGCGGACCCTTCTTCATTTTCCTTTCTCAAAATTTCTCTAAAATTTTATGTAATGTCTGGTATATCTTATGCTTGAACTAACTGACTATCTATCTCATTAAAATTACCCGCAAAAAAAACAAATGACTCTAAATCTGTATGTACATAATTTACAGGATGATTAACTGGCTTTTCCTTACTAGTGATCATGTATTTCATCTTTTGTTCCCGATATAATTTCCTCATCTGACCGAAGACCGGGATTGTAGCATAAGAAAAATCGAGCTGAAGTGTACCTTTGAGCTTAGCTCCCCAAGATCTCGAAAGCAACATTCCGAATTGCGAAGGAATATCCGCCACCACCACATCCATCAAAACATTCTTTGCTGGGATTTGATCTAAGCTCACTACCAACTCCTTGATCAAACCAATACATTTTACCCGGCTAGAATCAAACGAATACAAATCATGATATTTCCTCATAATGTCTAGTCCCAGCTTTTCCATGATTGCTTTCAGCATCAAATTATGCGAAGCTCCCGAGTCAAACATAGCATTATGTAAAACATACTCAGGCAATCGTAAACTGATATAGAATGGAGGAACATCACTTTTGGGAGACTCACCATTTAAAGCGGTCCCAAAAATCAATTCCAACTGATCATCTTCTACATTCACCGTGTCTAGCATTGGATCCAAATTCAGCATCTTGGAGATTTGGCCTCGGTAAGTGCTGTTCTTCATGATTTCCGTCAAAGGAATGGACACTTTCAATTTTGAAATTTCATTCTCCAAACTGGAAACTGAAACCTTCTCACCTTCTTTGGTCGGAACTTCTCTTTTTTCATCTTTATCTCTCGGTGTGCTTGATGGCTGGTCTATCTTGCTTGCTGATGATGTTTGACCTGCTGAAGGATCGCTTATCTCTTTCCCTTTTTTCTGTGGGGCAGCTGAACCATTCTTTTCTGAAGTATCTGTCCTCTTCTGGATGGGATTTATGGGAAAAACTCGGTTTCTTAATTGTCTCTGCTAAGCGGATAAAGCATTCAAGTACCGTCTTTGATATTCTTTCGATTCTTCTTCAAGCGCTGCATCATTTGACAAGATATAATGCTCATCCTGAGGAACGATGGAGTTTCTCACCAACTCTTCTTCTTCTGTAATATAAGTGGGCAAATCATCAGGAGTGAAGAAGTGATTTTCCTCTCCCACCATATCACCTTCATCCTTGGATTCTTGGCTCACAAAATTTTGCTGAAGTGGAGGTTTAATTTGCTGTTGAACTGTTGGCTCTTGTGCTCTTGTTTCACGTTGTTTGATTCTATATTGCGGCTACTGCGGACCTCAAAAATTTGGATTGCGAATCTGAGGCTCCGGCTTATCAAGATGAACATGTTCAAGTGCTCTTTCAATCTTTTCAACCTTACGGAGGAGCTGATCTGATGTAGAAGCTTCCTCTTTGATTGTGACTCGCTTTTCCGCCTTCATCCTTGATCTCTTATCATTCAAGTTTGCCTCAACACTGACAGCAATTTTCTGCATATCCTCCAAGGTAGGAGGATCTCTATCTCTCAATGAATAAGCCATCTCCGGATCAAAGCCATTCGGGAATTTGAGAAGTGTTGATTTTCTAGATGGCCTTAAATCATCTGGAATAACATTGTAAACTGTGTTAAATCTAATAATGTAATCTTGAACGGACTCACCATGATTGCGCTTGAGATTGTTGTACTCAGCATTGATCTGAAGTGGATCCTTTCTGATTTCCCATCGATCTAGAAACTGCCTCTGAAGTGCTTCCAAGGTGAGTATGCTTCTAGCTGTCAAACCTTTGAACCATTTTCTTACTTCTCCATCAAATGTTTGTACAAACAAACACATAGTTACATCCTCTTCATCTATCTCATATAGATAAAAGAAAGTCATCATTTTGTCTATATGTTGCTGAGCAGAGACACTTTGAGGAGTGCCATCAAACATAGGGATTTTACTCTGGTAATCGGCTGGCATATCATGCAGATTTTGGGGAAGAGCAAGGGGAGCAAATCAGGCAGACATTGCTTTCGGTAGATTGGGTCTAGGAGTAGCAAGTGGAGTAGGTGTAGCTATAGTATGAGGAGTATGAGGAGGAGAAGTGGTATGGGATGTAGAGGGCGAACCAACTGTAGATTCTGGATAAGTGATTATAGGAGAAATAGAAATAAAAGGAGGATTGGTCTGCTCATGCGCTGTGATAGTGGATCCAATATGAACAGATATATTTTCAACGAACTCAACAAGATTGGTAGTGTGAATATCTGACTGAAGAGATCTTATGATGAATTTGTCAACCAATTTATTGTGTCTCTCAATTTCAAGGGCAACAGCAAAATCAGGGTTGGGAACTAGAGAATCAAGTGCACTTTCAGATTTGGTTTTGAACAGGGACAACTCAAAACTCTCGTCAAAATCAATGTCTTCAAGATACTTAAAAATAGTTGGACATGAATAAGATTTGAATATATGACCAGAATCAGAAGCCAGTTTGGATATCAAGGAACAAATAACCAATCAGCCTGTGAAAACTCTTAACTAATCATCCAAAAGTTCAGAGTTTACAAATAAACTGGGGTAAAATGCAATCGAAGTGCTGTATTCACAAGCTCACAGAGATTGACTGAAGCAGTGTTTATCTACTTGCGCTTATGCAAAGCAAAAGCGTTTTGAAGGCTACCTGGCATAATCTTCAGGCTCCGTCTAAGACTTATGAAAGAAACACATCAATCCACAAACAAGTTTGTTTTTCCTCAGTATGGTCGCCAATATGTTAGTTCTTGAAATTTCACCTCAGGCTGAAAAAGGTAAACTCCAAGGCAACATCAAACCACTTAGCCTCGTAGTTAGCCCTACGGGCAGGAGAGGGCTCTCTCCGGTCTATCTCAGAAAATATCTTCAACGGGCAGAGATAACCAATAAAGAACATTGATTTTAGGCTAGTAAACTGATAAAAAAGGTTTGATTTGGGATTTTTAGGGTTTTGGTGGAAAATTGGGGAAAGGCAATTTTGGGTGCGGGGATTGGACACAGTTTTCGTAGGGGGTTCTTTGGGGCAAGGTAGGAGACTGTATTGATGCCTTTGAAAGATTTGGATGGATGAGAA
>APFE030948706.1:68775-128867 GCA_000404065.3 Pinus taeda | reverse complement strand
ATCTTCCGCTGCTCATAAAGCTCATGCTCATCCTCCAATTGTTTGTTGCGCTGCTCTAAATAGTTAATTACCCATTTTTCCATCTGCAATTTCTTGTGCAGTGACTCATTCTCGGTCCTTTGCTCTCGGATGATCTCCTTAAGCTCCGAGCTAGGAGAATGGGTGTCAAGATCAATGATGTCAATATCTGGATCACCTAACAATCCTTCTTCAATCATGGGCTGCTTGCCCCTCTCTGATACATGTACTGCTGTCAGAAGCGAGGCCCCTTCCACCTGGTGTGGAGATAACACTCGCGGTGTTGATGAAGAAGGCGAGACCCCTTCCACTTGATGTGGAGAAAATACTTGCCGAGCTGATGCAAATAAGGCCATGTGGCCTCTCTGATATGTGACCAATGGAGAGGAGCTGACATGTCTAGGCTCAGGGATGTCATACTGCTATGAAGGTCCTCCCTGCTCATGAACAACCTCAGGGGGTGGTGGCGCTACGAAGAAATCTCGAGAGATGAAATCCTCCCATGGAATACCCTGCTGGGCCAACTGATGCATGACCACAATCTTGATCAAAGAATAATGGTAGATGCTCCTGTGTTGCTGTGCTAGGCTCTTTCTCTACACCAAGGGCACCATCCTCTCAATATTCCAGCACATGAAGAAAGGAATGTTCATCATCCGTACCCATGTGAAATGCATCAACAAGCGGATATGATACGAATACAAACGTGAAAATCTGCCCTCACAGGTGAAATAGCGAATGATGAGACTCATCAAGGGCACATATTCATCCCTCAAGAATCTGAAAGGAAACACACCACTTACCTGCCTCATATATACAGGTTTAATGTAGGGCTCATACTGGAATCTGTCCAGCAGCTGGCGCTTGTTCCACTCTTCTCCAACATTGGGTATCCCTGTTGCTTGAGCAACAATCTTAGGTGACAATGTAAAATCCACCCCTGCAAGATTCACACGCCCGTTGTGCAAATGAAAAACAAACAAGCGAACCAATTCCCTGTGGTGTTGAATTTGGGAAATTCTCTCGCAATATCCATAGCATGATTGATAATGAAAACATGTGACTGCAAGTGGACAAGCTTGCAAATAGGCCAAAGAGGTGGGCTCCTCTCTCACATGCTGACCACCTTTACCACCCCTGCGAGGCCTTCTTGGCACCTCAACCTCCAGTGTTGACTCACGGTCATCACTTTGCTCATAATCTGTTTCGGTTTCTGACATGGTTTCAAAAGCAAAATGGCTGAAATGTACTGCTGCTTCTGCTCAAATGACTTGCTGTTTTGACTGTTTGAATGCTGCTCCAAGGGGACAAAAAACACAAGGGAGATGTTAGGGAGGGGGAATTTTGAGGGGATTTAGGGAATATATATATAAAAGGGAATTTAGGGAAAGAATTGTGACATATAGATCATCACATAACCATAATTTGCAGGGGTTTGATAGGAGGTAGGGTTTAGGGAGATTTTATTGAATTTTAGGGATAGGGGTAGGGTTTGGGAATTATGGAGGAATTTGTGAAATTTTATGGGAAATTTGAAAAGGAATGATGATGAATATGAGAGGAAAAATGAGGGTGAATCATGGGAAAACCTTAGACAACATATCTTTGAAAACCCTAGCAAACTTAGTCTTTCATTTTACACATCAACATTAGGGTTTCTTGTTTTCCATTTCATGGCATATTGGTCATTTTTCCTTTACATTCACTTTGCAAAAAATAACCAAAAGAATCATGAAAGAGCTTACTTGAATGTTGCTTGAGCTGAGAGAGGTGTATTGTGTGTTTGCTGCAAGTTTTTGGGCGAAATAACCAACGCGTAGCACCCTCTGCCCAACGCGTAGTGCGCTCCCATTGCGTAGCGCGCTCCCAACGTGTAGCGACCTTGTACTTTTTCACTGCCGGAACCTCCCCTATGCGTAGCGCACCACCAACGCGTAGCGCGCACTTCCCAACGCCTAGCGTGCACTTCCCAACGCATATCGCGCTACCAAGACTGCCCAACTTCGCTCAATATCTCATGAAATCGCCTTTGTAAGTTTCCACTTAGCTTGTGAGAGGAAAATGAGTTGCAAAATGAGGAGAGAGGGGCTTTTATAAGCTTGATTTAAATTAATTTCCCCTCAAACCCACTTTACAATGTTTATGCAATGAGACTTTTTTAAAACTAATTGCTGCTAACTTGTGGTTTCCTTTTTGTCATGAAATTGGTTGAAATGATGCTTTTTCTTGAAAATTTTTGCAGGGATAACTTCTGAGGAGTCTTGGCAAAGGAGACCAAGGCCGCATGCCGACTTCTAGAGAATTTGAATTTTTTACAAATTTTTACAAAAATGAGAAAATGACCTTGCCTTCAAAAACATAGTTTTTGAAGTCAAGGTAAAAATTAGCTATACAATATGAAATCATCTAAAGTGATGCTTTGATGGACATCCCTCTGGCTTGCTGGGCAATTATTGACCTCAAAAGACATAACCTCAAAAGACAAAATTGGACTAAACCCTAGACCTAGGACCTTGATTTCAAGACAAGACCAATGACCCTGTAAGGAATTTATTGACTGAAACAAACTTAATCCAGCAGTTCCAAGAGGGGAATAAAAGACACAAGCTCCTCCATCAGGGTTATGGCATGCCTAATGGAATGAAATAAGATGACACTGATGAGACACCTACTTATGCAAATGCAAAGAGCTTTGATCGCTGATGGAGGGCTACTAGACCGACTCTAACAAGTTCCATGAAGGGAATAGGAAACACAAGATAGTATCGTCATTTTGATTCTATAATTCATAGCTATTTTAATAAAATAAAATCGTTGGTGATGCTTTTACAGATTATGTGTTGAATTCCTGACTAGTTATTATTTCATCCTTGTGCCCTGCTAGGGAGGAAGGGACCTCCTCTTTTGTAGGGATTGCAGTAGTAGTTGTAGCAGTAGATTAATTATTTATTTTTCATAAGTGTTAAGTTATTGTTGTCATTGTATAATTCATAAAACAAATTTACTTCTGTTCTTCATATTTATGATATGTTGTTACACAGGATTGATTCAAGCCGTAATGTTTGATCAAATGATTCAGTTATTGATATTGTGTGTGGTGTTGAGCCTCAAACCTGCACCTTCCTATACACCCTCTCAGCCTTCTTTCTCCACTTACTTCATCCACCCAGTTGTTAAATCATTGCATTATAGTCTAAAAAGGACTTTTTATATGGTTTTCTGACTATGCTTATGACTGTTGTTTGGTTTAGTTTTTTTGTGCAGCCAGCACAGGTTTCCGCAGCCAGCACAGGATTCTGCAGCTATTTTGTTAAAAGCTATGCTACAAGTGTCCTATGAAGAAATGAGCTACATGGGAAAGCTCCAGGTGACGAATACATGGAACGTGTCCCTTCAAATCAGCCAAATCATCCATGGAAGGTCACGGTCAACGAAGGTCAAAGACAAAGCCAACCAAGGAGTTCAGTGGTGGCACGTCTCTGTTTTGAGCACGTGAACATTACGTGGCACAGTCCTCAGCTCACGAAGACACCAACACACCTGGAGATCATTCCCATAACCTGAATCCAATAGCTACCACTCCGAAGATTTAATAGACATGATGACAGTTACACTAGATCTCGGCTGAAGGAATCTACGTGTCTTTGGCAACACAGTCAATAGTGTAGGAGTTAGTTGGTTAAGTTTTAGCATTTTTCCATTATAAATAATGCGTCGATGAACACTGTAAAGGAATTTTTTTTTTGGGTATATGTGAATTCTGAACTGTTAGTTATCACCCCACTGTTTTGTATATGTTGTTGTTTTAATATATGAGAAGGCTTTTCTGAGTTCATTCATGTGACTACTCGTTGACTGGCTGAAGTGGCAGAGGGCCCCTGCGCGTTGAAGCCTTGTAAAGTTTCCATTTAGTTTTATTATGTTTTTTTGTTTTTATAATCATTAGCTTATACATAGCACACTGTTTTATGTTTCTTAATTTTCACCTTTGTTTTCTTATAGCTGTCAACTGATCAGTGCTTTTCTGCAGGTTTTCTTAGGTAGCCGGGCAAATTTTCATCTTTTTGATAACTATTGGCATATGAGATCATCTTGTCCTTCCTGCTAACTTTCATTTTCTGAAGTTTAATTTCAGCACTGTCCTTTCCAAGTTGTGATTTGCTTATTTATTTTTCTGTTATTTAGATATCATACTGCTCACCAGTTTATGGTTTCTTTCTATAGTCAAGTGACTCTATTAGAAAGAAATCAGATTATTACTAACTGTAGTGTGATTTAGTTATCATATTGCTTAAACTTATTCATGGTTACTTCCCACAAGGTAGATTGAGCTGAAGGGTAAAGGACCAGAAGAGTTCATGTAGTGTGACTAGTTTCTTTTATGCAATTTAATTTCTTGCCATTTAGATATCATAATTCTTGACTTGTTCATGATTGCTTTGCACAAGGTAGATTGAGTTGAAGGGTAAAGGATCTGAAGAGTTTAAGTAGTGTGAATTAGTTTCTTTGCTTTTAGTTTGAGTTGCTTTTAGTTTTTTTTCTTTTCATTCAGCAGCAAAGATACTGGGCCATTGTCATTAGTTCAATGTTTGATGCATTTACTTCCTCTTAAGAATTGATTTCAGTTTAGTTGTTTTAAATCTTTCTTTTTGAGCACTTTCAAGTTTGAGAAAATCACTGTAGAAACTATCACCATCTATACTCTATGCTTCACTTTCATCCTCGCCATCACACATTAGGGAAAGATAAATCCAAAAACAAACTAAAAAACTCAAAAACAACAAAAGACTAAGGAAATGGTTATCTAGTACATATAGTACACTTCACTTTGTCAGTTTACGAACCCTGGATTGACATTTTAATTAGCAATTTAGATCACACTAAATTGACCAAACACTCCCTCTAAAAGGAAACTGTGCCTACTCTTGAAACACTATACTTTTCATCATTATCCATCTCTATGCGCATCTAGAGGTCATTCTCCTCCAAGGTATTGAATAAACTATTATTGCCGGTCATGTGGAATGAGGCCCATTGTCAAGAAACCAACCACAACCCATCATCGATGAAACCATGCATGCGATGACGGTAAAATCCAAATTGAACTAAGAGGCTAGGGCCTCTGATATGATAATCACCCTATGAGTGACATCAGTTGAAGTTTTATTAAACAAAAAGGTATTACAGACTCATGTGTTGGTGTGTGTTCTATGTTATTTAAGAAACGGATCAATCAGATTGCCAATACACAGACATTTAAGTAGAAAGACAATAGAGGGGTACAGTAAGCAAGCATAAAGACACAAGAATTTTTAATAAGGATTTCACCCTATTCTCCAGGGCTACGTCTCCGGTCTAGCTTTCAGTGGTGGCCTTATTTTGTTGTGTCTCTAAGCAGAGAGTTACAATTCAAGGACTCAATGTGAGTTTTCCTAAAGCAGGTTTGCTTGGCAGGGTGGTTTCTTGGATTCCCCAAGCCACTGGAGTACACATACTCTTCTTCTTCCTACCAACTCTGTGACCTTCTGGTCTACAATGGAAGGAGCCAGATATGATGCTCGATCTGAACAGATTTCCTCTATGGGATGGCTTGAATCTCTCAAGCTTTGATGCTCGATGTGGCCACTAGTCCACTCGACCCTCTGTCTATCTCTTCTTCCGCATAACTGCCTCTTCTCTGGTCTCTGTCTCTCAGTGTTCAATTGTTCCACTATCCCCCTCTTCTCTCTCTCTGATTCGAATATCTCTATTCATCGCTTTTAGTTGTTTGTCCTCATGCTCGTTTGGTTCCTCTTCGGCCTCTGTCGATTCACCTTCTGTAGCTACGCTTGGAGTTCCCTGTTCGGCATCAGCATGAATGCTTAGGTAGTGGCCATGTGTCCCCATCTAGACAGCGCCAGCCTGCTCGTTGGTTCGTTTCTTCAGTTACATCGTGGATAGGTTTTTCCTCCACTGTGGTGGTCAAACAAATTCCAAATCCCTTTAGAACACAACTTAATTCCCTGTCGATTTTGCTTCCTCCATCGGGTGTAATCTCAATCGTCCGATTTGGGCTCCTCTAGATCCAACGTCATACACACGTCTCGCACAGTTGACTTGATCAACCGATAACCCGCGATCAACGACGGTTTTCTCTCACCTCCGCTGCCACGTGTTGATCGTTGAGTGGGATTGCTCCGCTTCCTCCAAAACCATTTACCATTTGACGGTGCCCCGATCAATACCGTCGGTTTCTAGAGCGTGGGTCCCGCTTTTTTCATTTTAGCACTTTTCATTTCTCCGTCGACTCCCAACGTGACTGAGTGCTTAAGGCTCCTCCACTTTGGCCTTGTTTGCCCAGCGATGCGCTAATCACGCATCAAAAATCACCTCCTTTTCCCGATCCAAGGCTCCCAGGGGCTACTTTGACCTCCCACGTAGTCTCCATGGGCCTCGGTCAACGCGCTTTGACCGAGGTCCTCATCGCTCCATGCTAGCTGCCATTGCCACTGGTTTAGGGTGTTTTTGATTGTTGTTTTGGATTCTTTAGAGATTTGTTTAATCCTGATACAATCAAGGTTCTTTGATAGTCTTTTATGGATTTGATTCGGATCACGGCCTTCCCACTGAAAAAGCTTTTGGACCACCAAAAGTTGGTTTTCAAGCATCAACTAAGTGAGGAAACTGTTGTTTCACTTGCCTAATCTCAATCCACTTCGTGCTGCTCGGCTTCGTACCTTTAAGCCCAATCCTGAGGTATTCCACTTGTCCACTGCATGTCATCCTTACCTTCCTGTCCAGCACTGTGTCTTCCAATAATTCATTAAGATATTCAGGTAGCAGGTCATCAACAAAAGGTAATTGACTCTACTCTTCAGGGTCCTCAATCATTGAAGGTTCAAACAACCTCAAGCAATCTGCATTTACGATTGAGTAGATGTGCATGTAAGCTGGTAGATCAAGGTGGAAAGAATTTTCACCAATATTCTCAAGTATCTTGAAGGGTCCATACCTGATAGGTTTTAGCTTTTTACCTTCACCTTACATCCTGTCCTTGCTGATATACAGCCAGACTTGGAATCCAATTTGAAAACTATGCTCCATCCGATGCTTATTGTGCCTAGCCTTGTACTTGGCCTGGCTCTTTTCCAGTTGTTCCTGTACTACCTGGTGGATCTCCTGGATCTGTTCAATGAACCTAGTTTCCTTGTCCACATCATTGTGTCTATCAATTATGGTATCTTTACCAAAGAGAAAATCCAAAGGAGACCTTGGTATGAAACCAAAACAGGTCTCAAAAGGAGATCTCTATGTAGAAGAGTGTTTAGCTCTATTGTAAGCATGTTGCACATAACACAAGTGTTCATCCCAAAGCTTAGGGTGTTTGCTACAATATCCTCTCACTAACTGGATCACCGTCTGATTAACTAATTATATCTATCCATCTGTTTGTGGATGAAAATTTGTGCTTTTCTTTAACTTGGTGTCCATTAGTTCCCACAAACTTGACCAAAACTTCCCCACAAATCAGGTGTCTCGATAAGATACAATAGAAGTGGGTAATCCAAAATGAACCCATACATGGTCAAAGAACAATTTTGCAGTTTGTTTAGCTGTAATCTGTTTACTACATGGTATCAAAACACACATTTTACTTAACCTATCCACAACAACATATAGATAATCATGACCTTTCCTAGATTTAGGCAGTCCCCCAACAAAATCCATGGAAATGCTTTCCCAAGGGTGAGAAGGAATTGGCAATGGAGTGTACAAGCCTATTTTTCTGTTACTGGGCTTTCTTTTCGCACACATAGCACATCCCTTTACATATCTAGAAACTGTCTCACTCATTCTCGGCCAATAGCAGAACCTTTGCAGCTGTGCAACTGTTTTACTTACCCCAAAGTGACCCGATATCAGAGAAGTGTGTGCTTCCCTAATTATCTTTACTCTCTCAGTTTGTGGAATGTAGAGTTTCCCACAATGATATAAGAGTCGGTCCTTCATGTGATAGTCCAATTCTTCTATTCTTTTTCCTTGACTCAAAGTTGTATATACATCTTTAAAGTCCATGTCCTGAGCATATTTTTCTATGTAGCTTTCATGCGGCACATAATTATGCTTAAGTACAGTAGATGCATTTATAATGGGTCTAGATAACATGTCCGCAACCTTGTTATGTATGCCCTTTTTATATCTAATGACTAAATGAAACTGTTGTAGAAAACCCATCTATCTGTAATGTCTTGATTGCTGCAGCTTAGTTTGGGAGTGTAGGTATTGAAGTGGCTGATGATCAGTATGTATTACTGTTTCTTTGCCCATTAAGTAATGTTTCCACTTTTTTACACTCTGAACTAATGCATACAATTCTTTATCATATGTAGCATAGTTAAATACTGCAGGATTAAAAGTCTTAGAATGATAACATATGGGTTTACCATGCTGTGTCAACACTTCTCCCATGGCATAGTCACTAGCATCAGTTTGGATCTCAAATGGTCTTTGTAGATTTGGCAGTGCTAGTACCGATGCTGTACTAATATTTTCTTTCAAGGTGTCGAAGGCCTTTTGCTATTTGCCTCCCCACTGAAACACCTTGTTCAATCCTGTCAAGGTATGTAAGGGAGCTGCAATTGAGGAAAAATTTGAAATAAACTTCCTCCAATATTGTGCTGCTCCCAAGAAGCTTCTCACTTCTATAGCAAACTTGGGCTTAGCCCAGTTTACAATGACTACCACTTTAGAGGGATCTATTTTCAATTCACCTCCCCCTACTATATGACCCAAATAATTTAGAGAGGTTTTGCCAAAATCACACTTGGAGAGTTTAACATGTTTTTATGTTTTCAAAACATCTAATGTCTGCTTAACATGCCTTAAATGTTCTTCCCAAGTTTTACTAAAAATCAGAATGTCATCTAGATACATAATAACAAAATCATCAAGAAAAGGTCTGAGTACATCATTCATTAATCTCATGAAAGTAGCAGGAGCATTAGTTAGGCCAAAAGGCATAACCATCCATTCATACAATCCCTACTTTGTTTTGAAAGCAATCTTCCATGCATCTTGCTCTGCAACTTTGACCTGATGGTATGCATTGTGCAAATCCAGCTTGGTGATATAAACATCTTCCTTCAATTGATATAAAAGATCATCTATGCGAGGAAGGGGATAACGATTTTTGATTGTTATCTTATTAAATGCTTGGTAGTCAATGCACATTCTCCATGAGCCATCTTTCTTTCTCACCAAAAAAATTGGTGACCCACATGGTGATGTGCTAGGCCTGGTGAACCCTTTCTCGAGCAACTCCTGCACCTGCTTCTTGATTTCAGCATTCTCTAAAGCAGGCAACCTGTACATGCCAATGTTAGGCAATGGAACATCTTGCTACAGAAGAATATCATGTACTATTCCCTTTTTGGGTGGTAGACCTTTAGGTTATTGGAACAAGACGTCATATTATGAAACAATCTTTTCTATATCAACTTGCTGATCAACATTACAACCCTCAAATACATTGGTTTTATCAGGTTTCTTTTCCTTTACAACCATCAGTAGGAACTGTTTGCATAAATTTATCATTCTTTTCATTTGTCCTGAGTTTATGAGAGTATAATTATTCTTGAGCTTGTGAGCTCTTACAAAATATTCAATTCCACCTTTGACAAGTAGATACTTGTTCTCAGCTCTATAGAAAATAGCCTTTCTATCATACAAGTAAGGACTTCCTAAAACAATTCCACATATATCCAAAGGAATTACATCTAACTCAACCTCATCTACAAATGCTGACCCAAAAGAAAACTTGAGTTTGCACTGTCTAGTCACCTGTAGTTGTGCTTTATCATTCAGCCATCCTAATGGGTATGGTTTCTTATGAGGTGTAGTTGCTAATCCCAATTTCTTTACAATTGTTTCAGAAATTAGATTCACTTGTGAGCCACTATCAAACAAAGTATCAATCTTTTTATTTTTGGAAACAACTCGAATATGGAAAAGCTCATGTCTTTTCCTCTCATGTTCTTCATCAATAATAGATTGAGTAGAAGTACTAGTAGATGCTTCATAATTATTACCTTTTATACCTATGGCTGCAATGATTGTTTCATCTCCCGAGTCTGACCCCAAATCTTTCTCAATAGCTGCAACAATCTTCTTCTTCTTGCCCTCGGACTTCTTAGGTCTCAGCTCTGAATGCAGAATCCAACAGTGCTCATCATCATGCCCATCCTTTTTATAGTGAGTGCATGAAGCTTTGCTTTTCTGTGCAGTGTTAGCCTTCCTTGCTTTCCACTTCTACTTTCTTTTCTCCTTTCTTTTGCTTATAGTGGGTTGGGATGGTCCGCCGACTTCTGGATTTCCATTCTTTCCTCTAGCTTCTAGATGAGTAGCTTGTACAGATACCTCATCTATACTAGTGGGATTAAACATGAGGATGGTATGCCTCATGTAGCTATGTAGGCCACCAATGTACTTCAAAAGAGTTTATGGTGAGTCTAATGAGATACCCAACATCAAGGCTCTCTTTCTGAACTCTTAAGTATACCCTTGCACACTTTTCCCTTTCAACTGTCGAAGAGTTTTCCAACTCATCATGGCTTGTTGCATGTAGGCCAATGGATAGAAATGATTTTTGATTGCAGCAACAAATTCACTCCAGACAGAGATGGTCTTACCATGCTTCTTCATATCAGCTTGGGTTCTGACTTCCCACCAAACCAAGGCAGTGCCTCCCAGGCGTAGGCTTGCCAGGTGAATCTTACTCTTGTCCAAGTCTATGTTTTGTACCCTGCAATATACATCAATTTGTCTAATCCAATCGTCCACATTTTCAACATTTAGTTCTCCATCATATAGAGGCAAATAAAATTTAACATCTAACTTAGTCAAAGATACCTTCTTATTATGCACAGGGCTATTAGGAGGTGCGATAAATCTTTCCTCTTTCCCCTTTCCTTTTGAATGGTCATGGGAATGAGACTCATCTTTTTCTTTATCTTGTTTAGAACCTGATGAATCTTCATCCTTATGCTTTCTAAAGTCCCTATGCATTTCTTCTACCATAGACTTTATAGCTAGGAAACTTTCTATGAATTGAGGGTCTGGCCCCATAGAACCTTCCTCTGACATTGTCTCTAGAGGATAGACTCTCCCAATTTCAGGATTAGTTTCCACGAACTCTCCTTCTCCTAATTTGAGCTTTGATCTAGTGAGCATTCACAACTAAACCAACACAAGCTTGTCTAACCTTACAACCTATTGCGCTCTGATACCACTTGATGTGATAATCACCCTATGAGTGACATCAGTTGAAGTTTTATTAAAAGGTATTACAGACTCATGTCGGTGTGTGTTCTGTGTTATTTAAGCAACGGATCGATCATATTTCCAATACACAAACATTTAAATGGAAAGACAACAGAGAAATACAGTAAGCAACCACAAAGACACAAGCAATTTTAATAAGGAGTTCACCCTATTCTCTAGGGCTACGTCTCCAGTCTAGCTTTCAGTGGTGTCCTTGTTTTATTGGGTCTTTGAGTAGAGAATTACAATACAGGGACTCGATGGAGTTCTCTTGAAGCAGGTTTGCTTGGCAGGGTGTTTCTTGGATTCCCTAAGCCACTGAAGTGCACAAACTCTTCTTCTTCCTACCAGCTTTGTGACCTTCAGGTCTACAATGGACAGAGCCAAATATGATGCTCAGTTCGGACAGATTCCTCTATGAGACGGCTTGAATCTTCAATCTCTGGTGCTCGATGTTGCCACTAGTCAGCTCGGCCCTCTGTCTCTTCCTGCTGTTGCTTTATTACCTTCTTTTCTAGTTTCTGTCTCTCAGTGTTCAACTGTGTATTCTGTTTCGCTGTTCATGGCTTTTAGCCATTCGAACTCATGCCCATTCGGTTCCTCTTCCGCCTCTGTCGATTCATCTTCTGTAGCTGCGCTTGGAGTTCCCTGTTTGATGTCAACATGAACGCTCAGGGAGTGGCCACGTGTCCCCATCTGAACAGCGCCAGCCTGCTCGTCAGTTCGTTTCTTCAGTTATGTCGTGGATGCGTTCTTCCTCCACCGTGGCTGTCAAACGGACCTCAAATATTTACAAACGTGGCTTAATCCTTCGTCGATTCTGCTTCCTCCATCGGTTGCAATCTCAACCATTCGATCAGGGTCCCCTAGATCCAACGTCATACGCACGTCCCGCGCGGTTGACCTGCTCGACCGATAACGCGCGATCAACAATGATTTTCTCTCACCTTTGCTGCCACGCGTCGATCGTTAAGTGGGATCACTTTGCTCTCTCCAAAACCGTTTACCATTTGAGGGCGCCGCGATCAATACCGCCGGTTTCCAGAGCGCGGGTCCCGCCTTGTACGATTAGCACTTTTTTCCTTTCCCGCCCGCGGTTCTCTGGTTCAGCATGTGTCCAAGTGCTCGGGATTCCCCCATTTCAGCCCTGTTCGCCTAGTGATGCATCA
Source organism: Pinus taeda (assembly GCA_000404065.3). NCBI lineage: Eukaryota > Viridiplantae > Streptophyta > Pinopsida > Pinales > Pinaceae > Pinus > Pinus taeda. The sequence continues at coordinate 116,382 of APFE030948706.1, read as the reverse complement.
AAAATGACCTCCTTTTCCTGATCCGGGGCTCGCAGGGGCTACTTTGACCTCCTGCACAGTCTCCATGGGCCTCGGTCAGTGCGCTTTGACCAAGGTCCTCCTTGTTCCACGCTGGCTGCCATTGCCACTGGTTCATGGTGTCTTTGATCGCTGTTTTTGGAATTTTTAGAGATTCGTCCCGACCTGATACAGTCATGGTTCTTTGCTAGTCTTTGATGGATCCAATTCAGATTAGTTTGTTTGCTTGTTTGTTTTTGTTTTTGTTTTTTTGTTTTGTTTTTTGGTTTTTTGTTTTGTTTTGTTTTTGTTTTTATGTTTGTTTGTTTGTTTTTGTTTTGTTTTTTGTTTTTGTTGTTGTTGTTGTTGTTGTTTTTTTTTCCCTGGAATTAGTTTCAAAGAGATTGAGAGAACCAAGAGGATACAACAAACAAAGCAAAAGAAAACAAAGGAAGGACAAGGAAAGTAGAGGACAAGAAATGAAGGTTGGATCCAATAGCTTCAGTACAAGTTGCATGTGTGATCTCCTAGCTGAGGTGTATTTGTTCAATTTCTATCATTGGCATGGGTTTTCCCTGGTTTGACAGTGATTTCAACCTTGCCTTTCCATTTTTGGATAACTATGGTGTGATGGGATTCTTTTGTGGTTGAGCTCTGGATTGTCGGAAGGTTTTAGAACCAGTTGAGGTGGTCTCAGGAAAATTCCCAAGAGTTAGGGGTGAAGGTGGTTTAATCTTCAGGAAGCCCTTGATAGGTGGGAGGAGACAAGAAAATTCCTCAAGGTAATGGTGAAGAAAACCTGAGGCATCCAAGCTTGCTTTGGGCTTTATGATCTCTTGAATGGTTTTGGCAAGATCACGGTAGCTTGAGGGTGGAGGTGGTTTAATCTCTGGGAAGCACTAGTTGTTTATATCTTGAGATCCCACATTCATTCTTGGAATATGGCATGAGGGTGATTAGATGAAATAGATATTTGGTTCAGTCCAATTTATGGCAAGGTGGTAAGTGGAAGTCCCTAACTTGGTTTGTTTTTGGATAAGTTAATAAGATATATTATCCTATTGTAATCTATGAACAATTATACTTTTTATTATGATGATTTGATGGTTGTTTTGTTATGGTTACTATTTCAGTTATATGCTATTTATAAGCATGGATCTGTAATGTGCTCTAGTTATGGCTTTGTTCAAGATTTGATAAGTATTTGATGGTTGATGAATGCATGGGCTAACAAGTGTTATTTAAGCTATTATGAGAGGGAATTAGACCTTCTTGGTGATTCTCAGATAAATTTAAGACTCCTATGGTCAGATATGCATATATGACCTGTAGTTTACATGTTCACTGTATGTTTGACGAAATGATTGTCATGGTTAGGTCTGGTTAGGTCAAGTTCTTGTTCAAGTTTCTTATGAATAACATTGTCATTAAGTAATTTATCATTTTGGAAAGTCTCAAGAAGTTCTAGGTAGTGGTTTGTAGTATGGCCTTGAATTGTGGCTTAGATCTTAGGATCGCAGGCACTAAATTGAGCAATTTAGGTCACAATCACATGGACCAAGGCTTGTGAGTGCGGTTGGAGGTCTTCAACTAAATTCAGGTAATGTTAAGGGTGCGATTGGGATTCTAGGTCATTGAAATAAAGTTCTAGCTCATGGATCGACCACTTGGGGTGTTTCTTCAGCTCCTGGGTGATCTGTAGTCCCTGTAGGATGTCAGTTTGTGATGAGTAAGTTTTAGCTGTAGGCTCCAGCTCCTTAACTAGAGCTAGGAGGCTGGGTCATGTCATAGTGACACTCCATTTCACATTTACCCTAAGAGTTTGTAAAAGCAGGTAAATGTGGGAGGGGGTGTTACAACATTGTGATCTTCAAGGTGAAGGTATCCCAACACCGTCTAGCCTAAGTCACAGAGGGAGCGCTAATGGGTGAAATAAAGAATGTTGTCTCGCCCCTCCCATGAAGTTCCATCTACCTGTTTAGCCCCATCACCCATGTGTGAGTAATTCTACCACGCAAGTAACTTGTGCCTGCAACCACTGACATGTCATTCAAATGCCCAACAAAATTTTAAATTTAACTTTTAATTTTTTTTGAGATAATAGTATGTAATTCAAACGAAACTAGAGGTTTTTGACTCATCACATGCAAATACATTTGGGTAGTTTGCTACCACACTCAATAATCATCAGTAATACTTGAATCATTTTATTAGTCACCAATATAATTTTGTATGCTAAATCATCATCATGACATAATCATCAACTTTTTTGTAAATGTGAGTAAGAAATAATGTAAGCATACACATAATGAATCCATCACATGATTAGACATAGTCATGAAATACGTCCATCGCAATTATTATCATCATAATATCGAACTAGAAAAATAATTATTATCATATCCACTCATAGTAAGAGTCAAAGATCCAGATCCTCAACATGAGGTCCTAAAAGAATATTGTGTTAAGGATAATGTCATATCAGGTTCAATTAACTAGAGTGGGCACAACATGGTGTAACCATAGGATGTATGGCTCACCTTAGTGCAACACAAAGCATTTAAAACCAAATTGCAGAGATGAGAAGGTCATATCGTTGACGAAGAATACAAACTTACTTCCCATTTAAGCCTTGTTTTCTTCCCCTGCCATTTGTTGCTTAGACATGATCTTGGACTCCAAGAATAATGTGTACAATACACATATCCTCCATGCACATGATATTGAGAACAAAAATCTCCAAATGTGGGATGCTTGGTGCCAATGTCAACACACCTGGTGGTACCTTCGATGACATTTATTCACACATTTTTCAAAAGCTGATGGCTAGATGACCAATTGATTTGAAAGAGGATGAATGAGGGTCCCTCATGGAATTGGATAAAACAACCTTATATTATGGTTTAGCTCCAAATTTCCTTGCCTTAGACTTGCACCTTGATTAGCAAGATTATCTGCTTCCCCATTCAAATTCTTGTATATGTGGAAGAAGCTTATCTCCTCAAATTCCTTCAGCTACCTAGCGATCCTTTTCAAAATTGTCGAGTTAGGATTTCCTCCCTCTAATTTTAATTTGGAATCTTGTCTTATAACAATAATTGAATCTCCTAAAACCAACATTCTCTGTATTCCTTTATGGTTGGCAATCTCCAGTCCTTTCCACAATGCCAAAAATTCCACTTGGTTGTTATTAGAGTGCCCAACCCTTAGGCATAACATATTTCAATTTGTTCTTTGGGGCAAAATATTAACCCTCCTACCAAAAAAATTAAAACAAATAATTATGTAAAATTGAAACATATAATAATGTATTATTTATGTATAAACCAAAAGCTAAACTTTTGTATTGTTGATATATAAACTCATGGGGCATATAAAAGGTGGTGAATGTGTGCTTTATTACAACACTCCTTGTGTAAATGTATTACTTATATACAAATTAAAAATTAAACTTATAATAATGTATTATTGCACTGAGAGGTGCATTCTACAACAGAGTATGAGGGTGACGTGTGATCCTGTCCATGCTCAACATGGAGTTGACAAGTGTCATTTTTGAAATAAAAATAAAATATTTTATAAATATAAAAACAATCAGCGATTAATTAGGGTCATACTAGGTGGTTGGGAGGAAGGAATGGAATCCTCCCTACTCAGGTTCAATTCATGCAAGTGACATGACACTATATGTATATTCCTCATAAAGAATATACCATGTTTATATTCCTCATATGGAATATATAGTGTTGTACCTATGAAAAGAAAAACAATTTTGGTGATAGTGAAAAAACAAAAATGAATATACATATTTGGTTAATTTTAATTAAAATCATACTAAAACATCGATAATATCACTCTTACTATTCTTACTCAGTGCATTGTCTATTACAACCCAAATGTTGTGAAAATATTTCACCCTTACTCTCAACCACAAATGAAATATTCCAAAATACATATGAACTTTAAAACGAGATAAAGTAACTAAAAATAAAAAAATATTATATTTTAATTTTTGATTGTGAAAAATATATACAATCACTTTACTTTCTAAAAATATTTCTATACATAAATAAATTATCTTAATATTCATGTAAATTAATTTATTTCAATATCCACTTCATATTATATATGAGTAGAGAAAGTTTGTTTATATATATATATACACACACACATACACCATAATGAAATATTTTAATTCCCAAAGAGAACCAAAAATAAAATATGTAACATTAAGATTAAGTAATATTGTTGTATATTTACAAATATATATTAATAAAAATGACATTTTAATGTTGAAAATATATATGGGGAAAAAATAACCAAAAAAAATTATGGTTAAAATATGTCAAGTAGGCAAACTATTTTACATTTTGACCTTTATTTATAAAATATATTTTTCTTTCAGTTTTGTTTAAAATTTAACAAAGAATTGTTGGAATTGCAAAATTACCTTATATAGTCTCCACGATTACCTTGTGTTGAAAGGGATTTTCAATGGGTTTAAACTATGGAAATTACACATTATATATATATATATATATATATATATATATATATATATATATATATATATATATATATATTTTTGTATTCTTAAAGGAAGTTTGCACATTAATATATTTGAGCCCTCTTGGCACTTTCTAGATCTATGGTTAAGAAACATCTATATTGGTTTATGTATAAGCCCATGAGGTATAAAACAAACGGTAAATGGTTTCTTTGCTAGGACACTCCTTGAGTAATTCTCACTGGTCAAAATCCCATGGATGTCCCAACTACCCAACCCTCAACTAGAGATTATAGTGGTAGTTATGGGAATGTACCTCATGTCACATGAGTAAGAAACCCATCTAGTTGTCGATTCCACTGGGAAAAAAAAGAAAAATTAAATCAATATATCACTTATGTATAACCCAAAAGGTAAAAAGAAGTGACAATGATAATCCACACCTTTAAAGGTTGAAGTATGTTTTTAAATGTTGAAGTAGACTTTGACAAATCTAGCTGTTAAATTAAATCATTTAAAACCTCTTAAAAAAATGATGAATAAAAGTTATGGTTGTAGAATATTAGTAATGTTTATGACACATACAGATTATTTAGAGTTTTAAATAATAAAGTGCTAAAGCTTTTTGGTATCTCCTAATTAATTTTAATCTTCACAATAACAATATTATATATTTATGGTTACAAAGAATTCTAAAAAATTATGCAAATCATACTTGGATATAATAAAATGTTGAAAATTAGACTAAAATCTTAAACTGAGTTGTAATTAGAACTTGAATTATAAATTAATTTATGACAACAAATCCTAAACTGAATTGCTATGAGAAGTTGAATTATAAATTAATCTATGATAATAAATTGTAAACCTACATGATTACTAACAAAGGGTCTATGCAAATATATACTAATTTTGTGATTGGCTCCCATTATCCATGTTGAATTTGTACCCTTTAAGTGATAAACAAATTATACTTTGAAGATGTATATACAAATATACCGTAGTGGTAAATTAAAATCATTAGTCTTTTTGTTTGTTTGTTTGTAATTTCCAGTGCTTTGTATTAATCAAAGAAACAAAGATTCATAAATATACTGGTGCGTGACGAGGGAATTTCTGCAATGGAACTCCACCTCCTTCACATAAACCCAAAACTAGCTATTGATATACTGACTTTTCCATAAACATTGCCCAGTTGGTTTTACAAGCTATCCACTAGGTATAATTATATAGACCAAAATACATGACATTCCCACATCAACGTATAAGCGATAAAATCCAGCTCTCAGAATTAGCATAGTAGGAGACATACTTTAACTAGGAGCCATCAAAAACATCACTGTAATGAAACCAAAACTCATGACCATACCAAATGCTAGGCCACGACACCATATGTCACCATAACCCATCTAGAGATTTTCCCAGTCTGGGATGAATTGAACCTCAAAACTGGCACATGGGGGGACAAGAACTATCAACTAAATGCATCGTTTAACACTAGTCCTCATCAAATGAGGAGATTTTCAAAGGATCACAAATGCTAGAACTTGGCGGCTCGCCATGACCAAATCCATCTGACTCACCTAGAACATGGCTTTCAACATGTTATAGATGGGCATTAATTCCATCCAAAATGAAGTGCAAGTTCTTGACATTCTCTTAACATCCTACGAGGATGAGAAGAGGTTATATTTCTCAACTTTCTTTTCTATGAGAACTAAGCTGAACAATGTTTTCATTTTCCAATGAAGGGTCGTTGAATTTAAAAATTGTTTCTTTCAACCTCGAGCGTGTCTTGGATCAGGAACCCAACCACCCAAATATTCTAGCAATTCTAAATAAGAAAACAATTTCCTTTCCTTTCCATGTTGGCATGATGATGAATGTGTTTTCCTTGATGACAAGTAACTTCTAACAGAAAAAGTATATGGTAACTAGTTGAATCCATAGGTTAGTTCAGAAGTGGTAGAATGATGGAACAAAATGACAGAATGATGGGGTGCAGGTTTATAGGATCAGAATCAAAAGTTTGATACAGGGAGATTGTTGGCATTTTGAATTAGGTGTTGTCCTTCATGGAAACCTACCTGATGAGTTGTCCTTGATGACAACCTATTTGATGAAATGGAATCCTACTTGATAAGTTGTCTTTTGATCTACTTGTTAAAGGTATAAACAGGATGTGTTTACCAATGTGACATAATGCATGGTAGTTCAAAGGAATCAATTCAGAGGAATGATAAGGTTGGAAGTTAACAAGATGTGTTTATAGATGTGACAGAATGCATGGAAGTTTAGAGGAATCAGTTCAAAAGAATGATAAAGTTGGAAGTTCATGAACTATATGTGGGTTCTATTAAGCTAAGTCGCGTATGCATGTGAGTTCATTGAAGAAAAGTAGCATATGGCTATTGCACCATGGTATTCTAAATACCAGGGGTTCTTACCATGGTATTGGCCCATAGTAATGAGCGCAACAAAGAATATTGATCTCGTCAAAGAATACCATCGACATAACTATGGTTTTGACTCATGGTATTGAAAAAGGCTAAAAATATATAAGGAGGTGAAGTTCAAAGTGATATGTTATGCAAGTGATGTAAATCTTATGAAAAGTTAGATCAAAAGCAAATATGCATGTTATGGGTTTTTGATGCTTTGCTTGATCTAAAATAAGTATGCACCTGAGTTGTTTTTTTTTTTTTTTTTTTTTTTTTTTTTTTTTTTTTTTTTTTTTTTTTGTTTTGTTGTGCTGTTTGCTTGTTTTTTTGAATATATGTTATGTATTTGTTGTTGTTTTTTTTTTTTTTTTTTTTTTTTTTTTTTTTTTTTTTTTTTTTTTTTTTCCGGAAAAGAAAATTCATAATTTCATAAAAGAAATTACATGCTGTAGATGCCCGAAGGCATATGCTGTATGTGGCACACGTCCACCATCAGTGTCTAGATGCATAAAATAAAACCCATAGGGTGTACAGTATTGGTGCAGAGACCATAAAAAATGAGATAGTATCGCCCTTACATAGATAATACAATTACTAACATAATACTGAATATATACAATGCATATTCAAAAGTTCAATATCATAAAAAAAGCTGATAATGTTAGAGGCTGCTGCCTCACTGGAGTGCCTCATCAATATAAGGCTTATGAAAAAATTGGTATGTCCCTGCTGGTGTAAATTCAATGATCATCCACTCGCCTAGAGGACAATGCGTCGCTTCTTTTGATAGCCGGTCAGCAGTTCCATTTCTTTCCCTGTAGATGTGAGAAACAGATATCTGGTTAAAGAATGTTTTGAAAAAAACAATTTCTTCCAAGATATGTTTCAATGAGTATGCATGACAGACAGTCTTGTTGTTAAACCAATTAATTACAGTCTTTGAATCGCCAAATATTTGCAAATTTCGACAGTTTTTTGTAATGGCAAAGTATAAAAGGTGTCGTAGAGAAATCAACTCAGCGTGGTTGTTTGTTCCCGGTCCAAGTCCCATGCTAATCTGAAAGTAATGGGTTTCTGATAGGTGTAAAAGTAGGCCGCCACGACAACCTTGCTGTTGGGCGGCTCCATCAAAGTAAGCCGACGACATATCTTTATTTATCTGCTCCTATCGGATGTTCCTGGGCTTTTCATGATTGATCTCGTTTGGTAATTCTGAGTATGCCGTGCAGATTAAGGGGTGGATAAGGTCCCAATTTACTTGTCTGTCCTAAAAAATGATGGTATTCCTTTTGATCCATATATACCATGAAACTAGGAGGGGGAGCTTCCTAGGCTTTTCCACCACCACGATGCTCCACCACTGTTCCCACGCTGTGTTGATATCCGCCCCCTGCCAGTTCACATTTAGATTTATAGTTTGAATGACCTGTGACCAGATAGTCCTGATGGTCGGACATGTGAGGAATAGGTGATGGGTCGATTCTTCATCTTGTAGGCACATCACACATCGGGACGATCTCGAGAAAGCCCTCTTTTTAAGATAAGAACTAGTGGGGACTTTATTCTCCAATATGTTCCACATTAGCAACCTGGTTCTTGGAGGTGCATTCAGTTTCCATAGAGAGACCCACCAGCTTTTGAGGTTCTTAGGTTTTTTGTCTTCAATGATTTTGTCATAGCCCATCTTCGACGTATATTGGCCAAATTTTGAAAGAGCCCATATGAGTTCATCCTCCCCTTCTCTTAATCTGACATTTGTCTCAGCAAGGGCCTGAGTATATCTCTGCCAAACCTCGTTCCACTCAATAGGGATATTCCAGTGCTGTTCATTCAACCAGGCCTAAGAAAATAAGGTAGAATTCTGCTGGTCGCCAATATGTGAAAGAAATTTAATGCCTATGTTATTTAGATGGAGTACCAACCCATCGGGCAATCTATGGGAATTTCTGCAGCCCGGCCATGGGTCAATACCAATGCGGATAGATGCACCATTTCCTATTTTCCATATCAATCTATCTTTTATAATGGGCATAGCATTGAGAATGGTCCTCCATATCCCTAAGATACCTTTTCTGTTCCAATTCGGCCTTCTGATCCAGTCAGTGATGGTCAATGGCCAAATATATTTGTGAATTATGACTTCCGCCCATAGACTGTTCTGTTTCAATAGGAGCCATCCTTGTTTAGCAGCCAAGGCTTGTGCAAAAGCTGGGAGTGATTTAAGTCCCCACCCTCCCCACTTCTTTGGAGTAGCAATTTTAGTCCATTTAACTCAGGAAAAAGTCTTGCCCTCCTTTCTGCCATTCTAGAGGAATTTACAGCAAATTTGTTGTATTCTGTGTAGAATACCCCTAGGTATCCAGGCAAGGGACATCTAGTATACCGGGGTGGCTTTGAGGATGGATTTTATTAGGGTAAGTTTGCCCGCTTTAGAGAGGAGCCTGTGATACCATCAACTAATTCTGTTTTCAACCTTGGTGATGAGCCAGGTCCAGTTTACAATCTTGTATCCATCAGGTTTTAGCCTGAAGCCCAGGTATTTGATTCCCTCCATCAGAACAGTTTCTTGGAAGGAAAATTTCTGCAAGGCAAGCTGAGATTCCTGTAGGGTACAAGCCGATAGGGATATGGTGGATTTTCCTCTGTTTATTTCCATTCCTGTAGCTCTCCAGAAAAGGTTCAGAATCTCATTGAGTGAGGTAGTATCCCGGACACTTCCATTCAAGAATATCAGGATGTCATCAACAAAAAGTAGATGAGTTAGATAAAAGCGCTCCATGATTTTTAGCCCACTGATATCCTCGTTTCTTTTGGCGGATGCTATAAGTTTGCTCAGGCCTTCCATAACAAGCAAGAAGAGGAGTGGGGATAGCGGGCAGCCCTGTCTGATTCCCCTGTCAATATTGAAAGATGAAGTGGCCGATCCATTAACCAAAATAACAAAAGAAACATATGAGATACAACCCATGATCCAAGATATGAGAGCGGGGGGTAAGCCCAAATGGGTGAGGATCATTTTCAGATAAAGCCAATTTACTTTGTCAAAGGCCTTCACAAGATCTATTTTGAGGGAGATGCCCTTGAGATTTTTGAGTTTGATAGAGTGTAGGGCTTCCTAGGCTGTACCAATGGCATCTTGAATGTGGCGGTGATGGAGGAAAGCGAATTGCTCCTAGGAGATGTGAGATGATAGGATGGGCTTGATGCGGTTAGCAATGATTTTAGAGATAATTTTGTATAGACAGTTGCATAGTGAAATGGGTCTGAAATCATTGAATGAAGTTGGAGAGTCAGATTTAGGAATCAAGGCAATGTAGGTGAAGTTCATAGGGGGTGAATATGCCTAGTGATTATGCTTTCTTCTATGACTGCCAGCAGATCCTCCCCCAACAACTCTAGGAAAGCTAGATAGAACTCCACAGGTTAGCCGTCCGGTCCTGGACTCTTATCTTTCTTGAACCACTTTAGTGTTCCTTCCAGTTCCTCCATGGTGACTGGTTGAATCAACTCCTCGATATCCTCAGGCTCAACAAATCTAGGAAGATGTCCTGCCAGGTTGATAATTTCCGGGAGGTTGATGGCAGTCGAAGCTGTAAATTGCCTTTTGAAGTGTGATATACCCAATTTGGCCAATTGTTGGTGTGTTGTGGCCCATCCTTCTGGTTCACTAGGCAGCTGCCAGATAGCATTAGAGGCCTTTCTGCCATTTGCAAGGTTTTGGTAGAACTTAGTATTGCTATCTCCCGCTTGCAATCAAATGGCTCTGCTTTTTAACCTCTAGTGTTCTTCTTTGTCTTGTAGTAGCTTGATTTTTTGTTTCTCCAGGTTGTTTAGAAGTAATTTTGAATCCTCCGTTTGTAATCCAAGCCCCCGTTCATCCGTAAATTGTGCAATCTGCAACTCAATATCCGAGAGGTGCTGGTCGTCTCTCAATCTCTTCCTCTTTTCCCAATCCTCAGTCATGATCCCGAGAGATTTAAGTCTTTCACAGAAATCAGCTGCCTTCCTCTGTGCCCTCAGTGGGGGTTGAGATCTCCAGAATTCCGTAGCTAGGTTGATGAAGTCTGGATATTGCAAATGGCCAGTGAAGAATTTGAAGGGGGAGCGGGGCTTCTTAGTTGGTCCACTAACTTGGATAAAGATGGGAAGGTGATTGGATAAGCCGCCAGTTCCTACCCATTGTCTGTACAGGGGTAGTTTATGGATGAGGTCTTCATGGAGGAGGAATCTGTCCAATCTCTGTCCCAAAGCAGCTTCTCCCGTTCTTCTGTTATGCCAAGTAGGGACCTTCTTGTTCATGGGAACATCTACTAGTTTGTATGAGTCCAATAACGTACTCATCTGCACCGAGATTGGGTCTAGTTGTGCATGGTGGCCCTAGGATTCCTCCAAAGCCAAGGAGAAATTTAGATCTCCTCCAATAATGGTAGAATTTGTGACAAGATTATTTTCCAATAGATTGAGCTAAAAATCCATTCTGTTCTGATTTGGGGCATAAATGTTGATAACTTTTAATGAGATCCCAAGTTCCCCCATGAAGATGTCCATTCCAATGAATCCCCATCTGCCCTAGGATGAAATGATCTTGACAGTCCTGGGGTTTATGCCAATATCAAGGCCACCGGATTTTCCATTTGCATCCAAACCTTGAAATATCCAACCCAACAGGATGGTTTGTAGAGTTCTCACAGAGATGTCCGAAGAGAAAAGTGTCTCCTGTATGAAAAGAATGTCACATCTGGCTTCCTGAGCCAGCCTTTTGAGAGCCAAACGCTTTTTGGGGTTGGCTAATCCCCTGCAATTGTAGGAGAGCCAAATCACGGGGAACCAAGGGCTAAGGGCTCAATTGCTCTAAGTGCCCTCTCAATGGTGCATTGTCGGCCTCTGGCAACATCTGCCACAACAGACTGAATGGCAGACTTTATTTTGGATAGATGGCCCCTAGAAGGTTTATGCTTTCATCCAGGGGAGAGTCCCAGACCCAAAACGTTTAGACGGACACAAGGTCAAATATGGTATAGATGCGAACCCCAACCGGTATGGAAGGTAGAAAGGGTAGGGGGAGAGGATATCATCCTGAGAGAGGAGGGAGTGGTGGAGAAGGTGGGGGAGGGAGGGGCAATGGAACATGGAATAGAGGGGATAGGGCCCGATACAGAGGAGGGTGGATGAAGAGATGTGTGCAGTACATAAAACATAACATCTGAAAAAAGTGCAGAGGTTATGGGAAGAGACTCATTACCCGAGGCCGATGATGCTTCCACTGCAGACTTGGAGTGGGTACGAGGTGGAGTGGACGCAACTTTCTGCCTACTAATTATCTTCTTTGCAGCGCCCTTCCCCGCCACTGAGGGGATCTCACTCTGGTTCAATTCACCCTCACCTTTATTTATGTCTCCTTTGTTCAGCTCCACTGAAGGTTGTTGCTTTGTTCCCCTTGAATTTTCCAAAGTCACCCCAGAGAGCAGTGGGCAGTCTTTGTATAAGTGGCCCACTTTATGGAACCTTCTACACCTAAAAGGGACACCTTCATAGTCCAGAAGCTGTTTGCGTGAGAAGTGTCTTCAGTGTAAAGTGATTTTTTCCTCTAGCCCAGCCTTGGTATCAAGATGAACTAATATCCTAGCCATAGTCATAATTCCTGTTTGTTCATAGGATTGGTCATGTTCAAGATAAGTTCCCAGTGCATCGCCAATGCGCTTGAACACCTGAGGGGTCCAAAATTGCATAGGCAATCCCAACAATCTGACCTAAATAGGCCCAACACCAAGCTATTCACTCTCTGGATCAAAGAGGGGATCCCATTGCTTCAGAAGAACATGAGCTAGCTCAATATGCCAGAATTGAGACAATATCCATTCTGTGTATTCCGCTCTATGAAAGTGTAGAGCAAACCAACCCCTAGCTAAGACCTTTATAGCTGGCAGTTCTTTTAGTAAGGTGCCCCAAATCTCCTCTGTCCATTGCCGCAATCTTTCCACAGAATATATCCGACCACGGACCCGTCCAACCAGTAATTTCCTCGCAGTATCAATTGCATCCGCCATTTGGACGTCCTCCCCGAATGTCAAGTTTATATCTGAGTCGATGGCTCGGAGGCACCAACCTTTTTGCTGCTTGTCTAAGCGCCTGCCTATAGGGAAGTCTTTGAGGAGCTTTCGACAGGGGTCTGAAGTGCTGGGCTGGGCAGACTTGGCCGGACGAGCAGGTAGAAGCGGAGAGCTGAAGCAGTCCGAGCGAATAGGGGAGATGGGGTTAAGACTGCAGGATCAGGGATGAAAGGAAGGACAAATGGGGTGCTGAGTATTGGAGGGTCCAACCGGTGCCAAGGATATGGTGGAAGGGTTTAAGGGCTGGGAGGTAACCGAAGGGGAAGGCAGGGGTTGCTGTGAAGGGTGTGATAGGGGGGAATCGAAGGATGGGGAGGTCTGCAAACAGGAGCCCAGTAGATGAAGCGCGACCGACAAGAGAGGGGGTCACTCTAACACTGGAAGGTCCGCTATGTTGACAGCCAAATGCTGCTTTTTGCCAGAGCGCGGTGAGTGGTGTGACGAATGGACAGTAGCTGTTGAGCTAGGCAGGTCTTTACCCCAAGGATGCATAGCCGGCTGGTTTTTATACACCCAGATATCTTGGTCTAGCATGGGGTCCTCCTCATAGTCCACGAGGTCCTCCTCCACCATGGCAAACCGACAAACCTGTTCTGACCATCGACCCCGGGGACTGACTGCAGGGGAAACCGTAATCTCAAATTTAAATACAATGGAACGGCTGATCAGGAGACTGCAAACCCTTATAAAATCAATGTCTAAGCGATACCAATATGGGTCAACACCATATAATAATGAAAACCCTTCAAAACAGGTCCTGCGAGTGTCACCATTTTCGGAGATTCAAACCAGGTCAAAACCGTCCATGAACCCTGTGATTTCACCGATCGAAAAACTAGGGTTTAGCTGTTCTCCGCCATGGCTCCCTCCAAAGAGCGACTTTATCTCTCATATATTGTTGCTTATTTGTCCACCTAAGAGTTTGATGATGGATGAGATCCAATAAATATGAAATATTTATGCACAAACGAATACAATGATGGATTAGGATCATGAGACCTGAAATCAATTTTCATTGTATGATCTGCTCATGGAATGACTAGATCTATGTAATGATACATGTTTTTATCTCTGAATATTATGATGTGGGTCTTTATGAAGTTTTGAAGAGCTACACAATTTTACCTCAAAATTTGCAGATCTATACATTGGTTGGTCTCGGGAAAATCACGTATAGACACGGGTTGGCCTCTACAAAGTAGCGTATACAAAGTAAGGGTTTCTGTTCATAAATGATTGATCAATATGATCGATGATGCTACTTCTTTGCTATATGTCAATGATGTACTCATGATTGATCTGGGTTAAATGATAATGTTTGATGTAGATATGATTGAATGATGAAGTTGAATGTGGTTATGAATAGTGTTAAGAATACTTACTGATTGTAATTGAAGTTCAGGTTAAGTTCTGTGATTGGTTCAAAATGTTGTAGTAGATCTGAGTAAGACTCAATATTCTTTTCAAAACTGCAGTAGTCAAGTTTTCAGTTTTCTGTATTTTAAGATATGTACGCAGGTTTCTCTACTGGAAACCACATATGCACGTTGGTTGCCTTAAGTGAAGTAGTGTATACATTATGGAAAATGAATGATCAAGACTGTAGTTGATTTTGTGTGTTGATGCAATATTCTAGGTTAAGTTCTGTGTACTAGTTATAATGATTTGACCATTCCAATTGATTGGTTGAGTTTTAATTAAATGTTAGTTGATTGGGTTTTCAGTGAATGGTTGATTCAATTGTGTTAGATATTGATGATTGTGTTTCAGTGAATGGTTGATTTAGTTGTTGTAGATATTGATGATTGGGCATTAGTGAATGGTTGATTTAGTTGTTTCAGAGATTGATGATTGGGTTTCAGTGGTTGGTTGATTCGGTTGTGTTAGAGATTGATGATTGAATTATAGTTTGATTATTGATATTTGAGCTTAAGTGTTGGTAATGGGTTCAGTTGAAAATTTGATGAAACATGGCCTACACGTTATGATGTGTTGAAGCAGTGGATCCAGTGTGAAAATTCATGAACATGGTCCATGGATGTTGCTGAGGGTTGGAGCCTTCAGTGAGGAAGTCGAAGCTTCTTTCCAGTAGTAGTTGGTGATCAAATTAGGGGGTTGGAGCTCCCTTCCAGTAGCATCTAGAGAATGAGTAAAGGTTGTAGCCTTCTGCAATTTGGTGCCTGCACACTAGTACAAGTTTATGCCAATACAAGAACCAGGGAGTTGGAGCTTCCTTCCAGTAGGAGATGGAGAATGAGCGAAGGTTGTAGACTTTTGCAGGTGGGGGCCTGCATACTGGTATGAGTATGAACTAGTACAAGATTGTAAAAAGCTTTTTATTTATATTAAAAATAAGACAGAGACAACATCAACATGTGGTTTTCTCCTGCATTGGGTTTCCACCTTAAATCCTGGTGTTCATGTGCGCTTCTTATGTGTGATGGTTTATTTTTTTACTATAGCACATGGTTACTGTTTATCTAATGTGTAATAAAGTACTGATGCATTGACTAAAGACCAACATATGATGAATTAACTAAATCATAAGTTCACTGGATATACGCTAGTTGTCTTAAGAATAGTCGCATACACACGCGCATTCATTTCAGTGAAGTCACGTATAAAAATATGAATATGAAATGTAAAAAGTTATTGATTTGAAAATATTGATTCACCCCCCCTCTAAGTGTTTTTCCCAACGATTGGTATTAGAGCATTGTTATAGCTCCAAATCTCAACCTTGATATTTATGATGCTGTATTTATGGCCTAGGGCAACCCCTCCTTCTAGACTTGGTCAAAATACTTAAAAAATAGTGTTTTACTTCCTGTACACGACATTGCCCTGAGCTAAATGTGTGTGTACGCGGGTCAGTGGATACCACACCTGCGTATATGTCTTAAAACACTTAAAAAAAATTAAATCTCCTTAATTTCGGGTGAAGATCACGGGTTTTACTTGTTGATTACCTATTAGTGCCCGTGGCCCCAACTGTTCCCAATGAATTCTCAACTAAAAGATTACTTTGGGAGAAGTATAAAAAGGCTTCAATGGGAAGGCCTTAAGGAGGAGAGAAGAGAGAGAATTACTCTGTTGAGATTATCCCTGATCAAGTCTGAAGATCCCTGTGCTTCCAACACTTCCCCCACTACAGGAAACCCTTATTTCCTTGAGTTATGATGTCATTTCACTAGTTGACATATCCTTGTGTGAGTCATGGAAGGATCCTTTTGAAGACTTGGGATTGGACAGATCCGAAGGACAGTTCGCTTGGAGATAGCAAGAGGAAGATTCAGGTGATATCATTCCTTGATTTGTTTTAGTTATCTGCAATAAAGAAACATTTGTCTTGTTCCCGAAATCAATCTTCTTTATGCATATGATATTATTGTTATGGTTTACATATGAATGATTGTTTCAATGCATAATTAACCATCTTTCAATAAGTTATGAAGTTGATTTCTATATGATACTTTGTCCATATATTGTTATGCTTCTTTGAATTGGCTGTTTCGCAAGTTCAAGGATTGAGAGGAAATCTAAGAGGGTTTGGACCCTGGTTGGATCTACCCGAATGAAGGACCCCTAGGTGCACCTCTCTTCACGTAGTTTTCTTATTTAAGTATCATGGCTGTGTGGAATGCTTGTTTTTTATTGTAGATAACCCCCGCTCTGCTAGAGTGTTGACCCAAAACCCTAGGGGATATAATCCCTCAACAGAAATGGCGACTCCACTGGGGACAACAATATTGTTGTTCCTAGTTTGGGTTAATTTAAGCCAATCAGGGCTCAACCATTGGTGTTCTTGTTGTAACTGATTTGTCTGTTCCTGTAGGAACTCAGACTTTAAGTTTGAGTAGTTTCTTCAGACCTCCTTTTTATTTTTCTTGTGAACTATTATATACACATTTTTGTCAGGTTACAGTAGCATATGTACACAAGTTTCCCCATATGAACCTGCATATACACAGGTTTCTTTGGGATGAATCACGTATACACGCAACTATGTGTTGACACAGTTGTGTATACCCTAATTTTCCAAGATTTTTTCAAGTCTTTCTGTATCAGAAGATTTGTTTGTTGGTCTGAGTATTTCCTGAGCAATCAATTTTTGTTGTCAATCTTTGGTTTTGCAACAAGTTCACAGCTTCGAATTCTCTCATGTTGTGGAAAGTTTTGGTCTTGTTTTGTTTTGTTGCAAGTGTCATCATTTGTGTTTGAGCACATGCGATTTCTTTATGAGAATCTTGGCTGTTCTGGTCTCCTAGAGCAGAAAGATTGGTTTCAATCTTTGTGACAAACTTTATTTTTGTGATCTTCTTGCTTTGTGTCAAAACTGCATCTTGTGGCCATTTGCTTTTCTCGCTTTTTGAAAGTTGTTGATTGACGATTTTGAAAGTTGTCTTTCTTGGTCTTTTGATCATTGTCTCCATACTCTTTTTGCTGCTTTTTGGTCTTTCAGGGCACCTTGAAACACCTATTTTGTTGAGTTTTCACCCATATTGAGTTAATAACTTGCAAAGTGTTTTGTTGCTTATTTTTCGGTCTTAAAGTCTTCAATAGTATTTGGAGCACTTTTGAAAAGTTGTGTTTTACTTTTGTGAAAAAGAAAAACTCCTTAAAAACTTGGTTTTTTCTTTCTTTTGCCTTGTTTTGATTTGGTTTCTTTTTGCGAGTGAGAGTGCATTTTGTTTGTCTTAAGATTTTCTTTTAGTGTTTGGACGAAAATGAGCATTAGGAACTTATATTCTATCTGAACATCTAAGGTGGCTAATTAGAGGCGATAAAGAATTTGTTTTCATTCTTTGCTTTAGAGTAATCTTAAGTTTCTTGCATCTTCATTACACCTTGCATTAGGCTAATTTTGCATTGTTAAAGCATTTTATTTTTTGCGTGTGTGAAGTATGTCGCAAGCAAAGAAAAGAAAAGGACAAAGTTTTTTGCTTTCTAGGTGTTTCTTAGAACCCAAGTAGAAGTTACTTTTCATCGAAAGAAAAATGATTGCATTCATGTAGTTACTTTTCTTTGATTTTGGTTGAATCATACACACATCATTAGTTTCACTCCCATACCCTTGACTTAAACACAACCTTTAAAATCAAGTGTTAATTAAAATAAACTAGAACTCTTTTGTATTGTCATTAAGTACACCAACAAGTTTTAGGTTATTTATGGCCTTGGCTTAGGCGAGAGGAAAGTAAACTCTCCAAGGTCACTCTAAACTTTGAAACATAGAAGTCTGAATAAAGAGTGCAAATCCAATAGCGTTAGGGAGACCAGGAAAGCGTCGGATCTGGGAGTTAAGCACGAGGGTTTTTGAAGATAGGGAAGAGAGATACCCTCTCTCCTACTTGTCAAATCTTACCTCAAGACTGTTCCGCCTAGCTTCTGACACAAGTTGGTAACCTTAATTTCTTATCCTAGGGATCTACATAGGTGGCTACAGAGGGGAATCCTGTGGCACCTGAGGTCGACGTTGTATCTCTCAGGAGTACTTCTAGAGGGAACCCTTGCGAAGGTCGGGGGCTTACACCAACACAGGCTGTTGTTTGGAGGTCAGCGTAACTTCCTCTGATACCTTCGCTGGTAGGTCTGGGCCGTCATTATCCCAAACTATCTTCAGAAGGCCCCTACTTCACTTTCTTGTATTTTTGTGTCAGGTCCTCATCACTCGAAGCGGAAATACTTGGAAGCCGCTTGATTGGTTGTATCTTTAGGGACTTTATAGTTGAGTGATATCTGCTCCTTGTATATAGTTGGCTTTAGGTATTTTTGTCTAGTCACTTTTGGACTCTGTATTTTGAGTGACTGACTTACCACTGCGCCGATCTTGAAAGGCTTTTGGTCGTTCTTTCGAAATTTGTGGAGTTGCCTCCTCAAGGGAAAAGGTTTTGATTATGTGTCTATCTTCCTTGAAAATTCATTTGTACATTCTCGTAAGGGAAGGGTGTATGAAGGGTTTGCGAATCAGTTAGATATGGCCCATATCCTATGGAAACCAACCAATATACCCTCCCAAAAGGCAATCCTTGTGCCTTTCCTTTCTTTGGAAATGTTGGTACTCCCTTGATGGCCACCTTGAATATTCCTGGATTGAATGTTGGACTACCAGTTTGGCTGTGGTCCACTCTGAATATTCCAAATTCTCTTGAAGCTTCTCAGTTGAATGCTTTATTTCAAGGGCATCACATGGATGTTAATTGTTCATCTTCTTTCAAAGAGAAATCTAGGATTCCTCTTTCTCCTCCTTCTTGTAATAAGAAATTTAAAAAGAGGAGAAAGAGGAAGTCAAAGAAGAAGAATAATTCTACCCATTCATCACCAACCTCTGCTAGTCATGTTGAAGATGAGCCTTCAACCGCTACAAGTCATGTTGGGGGCACAAGTCTAGTCACTGCTAGTCACGTTGAAGATGAGCCTTCAATCGCTGCAAGTCATGATGGGGGCATAAGTCTAGTCACAGTGAGTCATAATAGCAATTCGTCATCAACCTCTGCAAGTCATGTTGAAGATGGGCCTCCAACCACTGCAAGTCATGCTGGGGGCATAAGTCCAGTCACTGCAAGTCATACTAGCAAAGAGTCATTGACCTCTGCAAGTCATGTTCAGAACTCTCCGCAAACCACTGCTAGTCATGTTGGTGGAATGGAGATTGATAAGAAACCTAGACGTAGAAGTTTTAAACTTAAGTTCCCTTGTAAGATATGCAAGGAGGACCATATTACTCATTTATGCCCTGGTATTCCAGAGGTACAAAGGATATGGTCTGAGTCTGAAATTTCTTCTACTCTTGGATTTGATATGGTTTCTCATCAATCCCATCAACCATTGGTTGGTAATGTGGTAGAGCCAGTGCAATATCTGGCTAATCACACTCCTCTTTTGGGGGGTGAAGTGCCTAACAAAAGAGTCTATTTGATCTCTAGTGTAGAGTCTTTTGGTATAGGTGGCATTCTGGTTGCTTCGAATGTTCCCCCTCCAAGTTTTAGGAGTGTCCTCTTTGATTGGGATAGTCTTGTCGAGCCTCGTCTTCCTTCTGCTGCACCTTTCCAAATAAAGGTCAAAGTTAATTCCAAAAATGTCTATCGATGTATGGTGGATGAAGGATCCTCTGCAAGTATTATATCCTCTTTTACTTGGAAAGCTTTGGGTTCCCCAAAGTTGTTGACAACTCAGAGTTAGTTGTTAGCCTATGATAGAAGACCTGGTGAATCTATAGGTGTTCTTCCTCAATTGTCTATTACTTTAGGTGGGAAGACTGTCTTAATCGATATGATGGTGGTTGATAGCCCTTCAGACTTTAATATGCTACTTGGGCATGATTATGTCTATGTTATGAATGTTGTGGTATCTTCACTCTTTCAAGTGATGTGCTTTCCTCATAAAGGGAATATTGTCATTATTGATCAGCTTGCATCTGATAATTACCACCCTAATTTGAATTTACTGCAGAATACCCCTTGGTTTGTTCCAAGTGTTTAAGTAGACTCTACCTTGCCACGGGCGAATTATGTGGCATTGAATCCTCAATGTTTCATCGCTTCTGAGAAGGATCCTTTGACCTATTATTCTCCTTCTTGGGACTTGGTCCTGGTAGTTGATCGGGAGATTCTTCCTATAGGGACATGGGACCCCTTGATTCCCTCTTTTGATCCTTGTAGTTTTCATGATTTCTCAGAATTTGATTTGCCTTCACAGGAGGAACTCTTTGAAGCCATGAGTTTTGACTACCAAAGGAGTCCTTGGCCTCAGCCCTGCAAGGGGTTTGTCCAAAAAAACTATTATGCGTAAGCCACAAGGTTGTGTGGTTCCCTGTACCATATTGTATATATAAGGTACACATTTTCAAGTTTTGTATTCTATAACACAAGATTTTATAGGAAGTTTATATGTGGGATGTATTAACTTCTTGTCTAGTGTTCCTATTTATGTTTACAGAACTTTGAAGATTTCTCCTTTGGAATTTGTTATGGTTGATCCGTTCAGATAGGTATTGGTTCTCAAAACTGGCATAGGTTAGGTTTTCACCTGCATTATGCATTTATCAATTTCCTTTCCCATTTTGGCCTTAGGATCGACCCCACCAAGTTATGATGCAAAAAATTCTCATTGCTGAGAAGTATCATGACTTGTGTGGTAGAGCCTACCTTATCATGGTTGCCCTAGATAGTACCTTTTTATCACTTGGCACCCATGCTGATTATTTTTCCTAGGCTCGGGAGTCCTCTTTAGTCTCGCCATAACTTATGCGCTGAAGACTCATTCCTCTTTGCTTCTTTGCTTCGTTTTGGCCTTATACCCTAGAGGCTCCTTCATGTTGAGCTGTACTACTGCATTGCATATTGACTATTTTCACCTTTGGGCCTTTAGCCAGCTTCACTTGGACTCGTGTTTAAGCCAACTTTTTACCAAGTCATCTGCAAAATCAAACTTGCAATCCCTTAAATTCTACAACTTGACACACCTTCCAACCTGTGGAAGGAACATCCCTTTGAGTGTCCTTGACCATTTTTGCCTCCCTGCATTGAGCATAGGAATGTTCCCATCCCAGGAACTAGATCATCTATTTCTCTAACACTCGTTCTTTCCACTGTATTATAGCATTCTTTTATTCTTTTTCAATCTTGATGAAAAAGACAAAAAAAATTATACATTCCAAAAAGAGCAGGAACGGGACAATATTTCCATTTATTGTTGGCAGCTAGAGTCATGTCGCCCTTGAACAAAGCACTCAAACAAAGTGTCTCCTCTGTTTGGGTGGGATTTAGCTTGGCTTAGGTATGCCTTAACTTTGTTATTGAGTCAGTCCTCCTCCGATTGGTTATCTCTTCCAATCATATGGAGAGTTTGTTCGTGCCTCCTGTGTGACGAGCTTATGAAAAGTTATCATATGATGCCACAAAGTCATCATTTGAGTCGTGCTTTTGTTCAAGGGAAGTAAGCCTGAGCCGACCTCTTTGCGGTGTCTCTTGACTCATTTTTCAGTTGGCCATCCTTGATTGTCAGTGTCTTATCTATCATCACATCTGTTATATTGGTCCTTTACTCGTGCCAACGTGAGAAGGTCTCCATTGACTTCTTGCTGGCGGGTCTTGTCCTTATCGACGATGACATCTTGCTCCGAGGACAGGCCTAGAGCCATACCTTGGCCCTATTTTCATTATTGATAGGTCACCATATGCTCAACATCGATCAGTATCATCAGTCTTTGACTGAGTGGTTTCCCTTGCGTTCGATGTTAGCTTACATTATCACACATTGGGATTCGTGCAGTACCTTGGTTTGCATTTGACCCTATAGGTGGATACCTCGTCTCTCTGTCAACTTTCATTATTGTTTGGTTCAGAGGGTTTCTGTCGTGCGCTAGCTACATCTTGTGTACGCCGGAAACATGCTTCGATTGGGTTATTACATCTTTTTTGTCCGATTCCTTCCACATTATTGGCCTACGGGTTACACTCGCACTAGATTGATAAAGGATTCCTTAATGCCTTCCTTCTAGCAGATATTTCCCTATCAACTACGACTCATTGCTTTGGGGCAAAGGTCTAGAGTCCATTTGGTAGTACCTTGGGGTTTGTAGTCATCGGTGGCAGATCCTTTGATATCGACAGTGGGAAACCATCATTGTCTCCTGATCAATAGATTCTTCTAGGTGTTCGACTTCAGATCATTTATTCACACTTGTTAGATTGTACTGATATACCTTGACTCTCATTATCATTATCGGTGAGTAGTCTCGCGTTTGTTAACGGTATAGATCAATGACTGGTAATCAAATGATTTATCACATGGTTGACTTCAACTCATTCATTCCCATTGTGTAGAAATTTACCACAGCGGTCGGTGAAGACCTCGAGTTGCATCAACATTCCTTGGTTCACTTGACAGTTTCTCCTGTTGCTGCTAGTTGATACCTTTCCACCTTATATGTTGCAGTCATTCATGGTGACATTTTATATGATGGCATCCGAGTGGCGTTGTAGTACCATATTATTCCATCATGTTCATTTGGTACTATTGGGATCAGTTTTTGACATCAGTGATCAACTTCATCTTTTAGCATCATTGATCTTCTTATATGTGATATTTAGACATGTACTTGTTCGATCGTGATCAGATGATATATTATGTATTTCCAATCTCCTATACTTGTATACTTAGTCGATCCGCTTGTGCTTGATATGCAGACATGATTTACTTTCTCTGAGCATGGGTATGACCACCTTAGATAGTGTTTCTTTCTGATCTCCTTTTGTGGCTTGCCAGGCTAAAATCTGGTGAAGTCCTTCTCAGTTTTTGACATGTTTCCTTTCCATGTACTTAATACATTTCAGCCATCATGTACCCCTTCTGACCTCACATATTAGGGGGAATTTGTTATAGCTCCAAATCTCACCCTTGATATTTGTGATGCTACATTTATGGCTTAGGGCAACCCCTCCTTTCAGACTTGGTCCAAATGCTTAAAAAACAGTATTTTACTCACTGTACGCTACATTACCCTGAGCTAAACGCATGTGTACGCGGGTCAGTGTATACCCAACCTGCGCATATGTCTTAAAACACTTAAAAATATTAAATCTCCTTAAGTTCGGGTGGAGATCATGGGTTTTACCTGTTGATTACATATTAGTGCCTGTGGCCCCAACTGTTCCCAACGAATTCCCAACTAAAAAACTACTTTGGGAGAAGTATAAAAAGGCTTCAATGGGAAGGCCTTGAGAATTAATCTACTGAGATTATCCCTGTTCAAGTCTAAAGATCCCTGTGCTTCCAGTACTTCCCCCACTACATGAAACCCTTGTTTCCTTGGGTTATGATGTCATTTCACTAGTTGAGATATCCTTGTGTAAGTCATGGAAGGAGCCTTTTGAAGACTTGGGATTGGATGGACCCGGAGATGGTTCTGCTTGGAGCTAGCAAGAGGAAGATTTAGGTGATATCATTCCTTGCTTTGTTTTAGTTATTTTCGATAAAGAAGCATTTGTCTTGTTCCCAAAATCTATCTTCTTTATGCACATGATGTTATTGTTATGGTTTACATATGAATAATTGTTTCAATGTATAATTAACCATCTTTCAATAAGTTATGAAGTTGATTTCTATATCTTTGTCCATATATTGCTATGCTTCTTTGGATTGGCTATTTCGCAGGTTCAAGGATCGAGAGGAACTCCAAGAGGGTTTGTACCCTGGCTGGATCTACCCGAACAAAGGACCCCCAAGTGCACCTCTCTTCGTGTAGTTTGCTTATTTAAGTATCATGGCTGTGTGGAATGCTTGTTTTTTTACTGTAGATAACCCCCCCTCTGCTAGGGTGTTGACCCAAAACCCTAGGGGATATAATCCCTCAACACGCATGTCCTTTGGCAAAAGCTTGATCACTTGAAGGAGCTCCGTCGAGACAATGGGAAAGACGCAAAAGAAGAAGTAATCTCAAAGAAACAGTGACAATGTTAGAGACAATTGGCTATTAGGTATAAGAAAATATTTATATTTAGAATTAACTCAGAATGAAGATGAACAAGAAAAAGAATTAGCAGGTACTGATTTTTGGTCGTCTGGTGATACCTTTCCCTCTTCATGCAATATTTAAGATAATGAATGTGACAATGAAGAAAATTAAATTTCTCTTATGGGTGAAAGTGAAAGAAATCTAATAGAGGAAGAAGTTAAAAGGCTTACATATAAAATTAGAGATAAATAAGATCTATTTGATAAAATGGAATATACCTACAAAGAAGAGGTTACCAGGTTAAAAACTCAGTTGGAGGAAGGAAATAGAATAAGGAAGCAGTACAAGGAAAAGGGAGATCAATGTCAAAGGCTATAGGTGTTGGAAATAATACTGAGAGGGGGGGGGGGGGTGAATCAGTATTAGAAAATCAATAATTTTTTCATTTCCATAATCAGATTCATATACATACTTCAGTTAAGGGAACTCGCATGTACACGCAACTGTGTTTAATGCAACTAGCGTATATCCAACAAACTTATGATTCAGTTAATTCATCATATGTTGATCTTTATTTAGTGCATAAGAACTTCATTAACCTTATAAACAATAACCAGGTGCAGTAAAAATAGAACATATCATCACACACATGAACACCAAGATATAAGGTGGAAACCCAATGCGGGACAAAAACCACCTGCTGCTGTCTTCCTTTAATATAAGAAAAAAAACCTGTTTACAATGTTGTACTGGCGCAGACTCATTCTAGTATGTAGGAACCCACCTACAGAAGGCTACAACCTTCTCTCATTCTCCACCTTCTACTGGAAGGGAGCTACAACCCCTTAGCTCTTGTACTAGTCGATCTGTTTACTAGTACGTAGGCACAAACCTATTGAAGGCTCCAACCTTCACTCATTTTCCAGATACTACTGGAAGGGAGCTCCAAGCCCCTGGATCTTGTACTAGCTGATACGTTTACCAGTACATAGGTGCAAGCCTACCGAAGGATACGACCTTCTCTCTTCCTCTAGGGACCACGTTTCATAAATTTTTCAGATTGGATACACCTGGAACACAACACCACAATTTGTAGACCACGTTTCATCCAATTTTCATACTGGACCCATCAACAACATTGAAGCTCAAAATCAAT
This sequence comes from Pinus taeda, assembly GCA_000404065.3. Classification (NCBI taxonomy): domain Eukaryota; kingdom Viridiplantae; phylum Streptophyta; class Pinopsida; order Pinales; family Pinaceae; genus Pinus; species Pinus taeda. The sequence continues at coordinate 90,713 of APFE030948706.1, read as the reverse complement.
CACCACTGCAATAAAACTATTGCATTAAACAATCATTGAATACTCAATCATCGATCTCTAAATCACCCAACAACAGAATCACTAAAGCCCTGTCATCAAAACACAGTCACCAGAACACAGAATAGAACCCATAACTCTGCAATGACCACTAGAACTATTTTCAAATTCAGATATCATATTTCATAATGTATACACTACTCTGATGAGCCAAACCAGCGTGTATACGCACTTTTACCAAAGCGAATCTGCGTACAGATTTGCAAATAATAACTTAACAACTTCAGAGCTAATTCAGAATTTAGTCATACCCAGATCATAGCATTTGCAAAATAAAACATGCATTAGTATTCAGATCTAGTCTATCCATGATCAAACCACATAATGAGAATACATTCCAAACCTTAAGATCTTGATCCATCATCCATCATCATCATCCACATAGGTGCATACTTAGTTCATATCAAGCAAAGCATCACAAACCCATAACCTACATACTAGATCTCATACTTCATTAGATATTCAATCCTTGCACACCTTGGCCTAATGATCTTCTCCTCCTTATATAGTTTTATGCCTTTCTCAATACCATGGACCAAAACCACTTAGGACCAATACCTTGGACCAAATACATGGAGTCAATGCCTCAGACTAGATACCTTGGACCAATACCATGGATCAAAATATCATGGACCAAAACTTAGTTTTCCAAGATATACGCGCCTTTCCTTCTGTGAAAGTGTGTGTGTACATTATACGCTCCTTTTGGTCTGTTAACCCATGTGTATACACTCTTTTGTCAAGATGAACCTACATATACCTCTCTCTGATCATTAATTCTTTGCTATTGACCTGCTGCACTATGATCTGACATCTAAGTGAGTTTCCATCAAGGACAACACCTGTATCATAATGCCAATAGTAGGATGAAGTAACATCACTGAGAAATCAAGTGAATGAAAATGATACAACTACCAAGGAACGTAAAGAAAGAACCAATTACTATGAAGGTCTTGAAGCCGAGGTTGTCTCTCTAAAGGAAGATCTTGAAAAATAGAATAAGCAGAATGAATAACTACTTCAATAATTTGAATAACAAGGCTGCGGGGGTTTGGTCTAGTGGCAAGAAAATGATTTGCTAAGTCATTCGTGCAGCTATGCAGGTCAGGAGTTCAAACCCCAAGAATACCCGAGGGACGTTCAAGGTGGTCTGGGCGGACCGTCCTAGAGGTTATAGAGGTAGCCGATGAAATTCGACCCCATGTAACGCGAGTATGATACCATTGCCGTTGCCAATTCCTCTAGTAAAAAAAAACAAAATATTGAATACCAAAAAAATGAGAGTTTCAAATTAAAACAACAAGTGGAAGAAGGAAGAAAAGTTGAAGAAATCATGAAGAAGCAATATCTAGAAAAGGAAAATCAATATCAAGTTGAGGTAAATATCCTAAAAGGTAAATTAGAAGAAAAATATAAAATTTTACGATTTCAACATAATACTAAGATTTTGGATAATATTATTAGTAGTAAAAGGTCTCCTACCATCAAATATGGTCTTGGCTTTCATGAAACTATTAAAGGTGAATCTACCTCACAAACCGAGGCAAGGAATTCTAATGCAAAATCTGAAATGTTGAATAAAGAGATAAGAAGTCAACCCCATCAACAACCAAGGAATGAAAGTCTTCAAAGAAAATCATTTACTCCTAACTATAGAAGTATTAATCAATTATTTCCTCTAATCAATAATGTTTATTAATCTATATGTCATAATTTTGGACATATTACAACTAGGTGCAGAAGTAGAATGTTTCAAGCTAATAACCGTCTCACAGAAAGATCATCAACTTCTAGGTACTTTAAGAGATATTATTTTTCTTGCAATATGTTTGGTCACAAAGCCATTGATTTCTATAGAAGGAATATGAAACATATAAGATATTATGCTTGTAATAATTTTTTGACGGCGATGGACCCGCCAACATGTCAGGGGATCTCCCCGGTAAGAATTCCCAACTAGACCTCAGACCATTTGATGTAGGAGTCCCAACAGTGGGTCGTACTGTATCGCCTTGACCACGGTTTCACATAGAGGCAAGTAATATGTCCCTGTTGGTAGAAATGGTGTGACATATGAAGTAAGTCAAGGAAGGTGCATGAGCGGTTCTAACACATGGAGGGTGAGGTGAGTGCACCCCTTGGAAACACGTGGAAGCACAAAGTTAAGAAGGGAACACATGAGCAAAGATGCATCACAACATGGAAGGAAAGTAAGCTCGAAATCCAAATTGATGGTTAAACCAACAACACATTTCAGTAAGATTCATACATACATATACAAAAAATATCTACACATGCATGCGTAAGCAAACAAAGACATATATCATTTAGAGTAAAAAAGATAGCTGAAATACAATAATACATATGAATGAAATGTGTTGGCTCTATTATATTAAGAAGTGTAAGTTCCAGTCATACAATACAACCATGACCAACCACTAGTTCTGACAACGGAATGTTATAGTCACTGCCGCCTACTCCTCCAAAGAGATATACTAGTTCTGCATAGTGGAGAAGCCAAGGCTCGTTACAATACTCTCCAAGATTTCTCTAAGATAGTCCTATCAAGAGTTTGGTTGACCAAAGAATCTACAATGAGTTATGAGGGACTATATATAGAAAAGGGTGGGTGGCCCTTGACAATCCCCTTTGTGACTGTTCATCTATCCTCATGACTCTTCATCTCCTCTATGAATATTACATCTAACTATCGACACTTGAACTTCCACTTGACAAGATATTACATACAATCTACACATGTACCCATGTGAGACAAAATAGGCTTTAGAAAGCCATGCAAGAAATCATTATGACTTAGACAACTGTGGGAAGACCAACTCTTTGACATCCTCACGGTGATCAACAATAGCGAATCGATGCCATGCTTGGTAGTCCGTGATAGTGCCTGTGTACTCTGTGGTGACATATTTCTGGAAATGAACTCTAACCTCCATTGCATTTGGGTACACTACTCGGGATCCTTTGTCCAAATCGTTTGATAACATGCGCATCATTGTCTTGAGTACGACTAGACTAGAAACATATTGATGCATGGTGTTTGCACTGGTCACCAAGTCTGGGCTGGTGGCTATGCACATCAACTTGTCAAAGTTTGAGTCAAGGTCCAGTCGGACTTGTGCCTTTGTCTTTGCCTCAGTGAGTGTCCCAATTGATGGGATCGCATGTGAATGCACAACAGAATCCATACTCTAAAATCCCTGTGCATGGGAATCCTTCAAACTAGTGATGAGCTACGAGAGATCTTCATAGTTCCAGATTTTACTCTAGATGCATACCTTCAGCTTGACCACTCTAGGCCATCTTGGCCAAGTGTAACGAGGCTCCCTTGTTTCTCATTTTCCATGTTTGCATGTAGTCAAAAACAATATGCACGCTTGACTAGATACATGCTCTCTTAGCACATCGTTGCTGCCAACTGTTGAGATGGACAACTGCCTTATGCATGGTACCAAACTTAGAATAAAACACCCACATGACTATATCAAGGGACAATACTTCATCCAGTATTGCCTTCTTCAACTCTGCTCGAAGGGGGGGGACCCTATAACCAGTTCTCCTCCCTTCTTGGTCGTTTGTAACTCCTTAGCCATTCGCTCATTTTCAGTTATCAAGAAGTGAACACTCGAGCTAGTGGCTTCGGCATATGCTCTGGTAGCATCAGCCAATGCTATTGGATGCTTGCGCATGTCAGACACGATCGTTCATTCATCAAATTACGTAAGAGATGTGTGATCATCCAGAGTTGACACTCTGTGAGATTGCACAACTCTATGTTGGGACTCATCGAATGAGATGTTGTGAATCTCCCCTTTCGGATTGTCTCTGAGGATCTCAGTGTCTCCTTGGTCACTTGGGAGTTGCTCCGCTTTTGGATCTGGTGCAGCTGGTGGGTCGAACTCTTGGTGGTAAGGCACGAGGTTGATGTCTTGTTCTAACTCTTGCTGTTCCATATATGTATCCATCTGATCAAGTGCTTGTTGAATCTCTTGAGCGAAATCCTGCTCCTGCAATTGCTCACCCTATCTGCTTGGTGCCAGTTGTTCAGATGAGTCGACTACCTGTACGGGTACAGTTTCATCTGTCTGTACGTGTTGCATCCCTTGCTATACTTTTTCTTGCTTCACTTCCTGTTCCTTCCGGAGTTGCTCCTTCAACTCATGCAACTCCTTCGCTATTTCCTCCATTCTCTGTTTTTCTCCCTACCGTTGCACCTTCCTCCTATTGCGTTGTTTCCTCTTCACCTCTATTGCAAATGTTGCTTTATGCACAAGTGGGTCTGCTCGAAAGTTGTAGCTTTGTTCTGCCTCCATGTTGTCGACAATATTCTTCTTGCCTTTGTCACGCGTCGTATGTTTACCTCTGCTGCTGCTGCTGGTGCGCTCTTGGATACTGCTTCACGCTACTTTGCTCACCATTCCACAGGGATGCCGAATGGTTCATTGGGCCTGGAGTAACTATAACAATATATCCATGGGTCTTTCTCCACCCAATGACATGCCTCGTGGATCCACTGAAACTATACTCTTTCACAGTGATCTTTTACAAAACAATGCGGGTCATACAGTTGTATCTTAGGGCATTGAAAGGATATTTCTTGATCTCCTCTGCTTCAACATCTGCGTGCTTGAAATTCCGTATCTTGTATAACCTAATCCGCAACAGAAGAGCGGGCCAAGGTGCCTTCTTCTTCTGGTGCAACGTAGCTGACAGTCTTTCCGAGATGTGATATGATACTTCTTGCATGACGAGCTTATCCATGGCAAACTTCAGCAAAACATGTGGAGGCTTCTCTGCGTTGTATATTCGTATGAAGGTGCCCGACAGTGAGGCATACCAATCCGTTATATCGATCAATGCCTCCATTGCTGCCTTCAACGTGTAAGGTGGATCTTGCTCAAATATCATCTTGTACACCAGGGTGACAAAATGATATGACAGCTGTGTGATAACTCCTCTGAAGTTGCATTCTGACAACATTTTACAATAAGTATACACAAAGGTTTTTGCCGATGTCCATGCCCATTTCAAGCTCCGGAACTTTTGACGGGCACAGATTACATCCAAGATGTAAGTGGAAAAAGTATATTTCTGCTTGTTGAACTTTGGGTGGCTGCCAAGCTCTTGTTACCTGTTCCTTTAGCTTGTGAGCCAACATGTCAGACCGACTGCATGATTTAACTTCACTAGCCAGTTGGTCTAACGCAATCACCCAACTCTACGGGAAGGTTTCCATGCTGTCTTGGCCATAAACGTGACATGAAAAGATGACCAAGTATTGATACACCTTTCGCAATATCTTCATTTTGTAAACCTAGTTGGGTGCCATCTTGAATTTGGATGGCTCCTTCACCTAGTTCTTCAAGATATCCCTAGAGTTGGCATTACTGCTAGGTATGCTGAAAGGTGTCTCCATGGTGATCAATGGATTTAGGATATGGTACATCTATTCATAATCATGTTCCCTAAAGGTAGTAATTTCTGTCTAGCTGACACTGCTCAATGTCATCGTCTCGAGATTAGTGTGCAGGACGATCCAATGTATCATGTCCGCGTATGGGAACACGAGATACCTGCATGCAATCTGGTACAAGCTGGACTTCTGAATATTCACATAGACTTGGCGGTCTTCGAGGTATTCCCCAAATGTGCCTACAAATGCATCATTTACCTCTTTCCATTTCAGCTGGATGTCCTTTTCTACAATCATCTTGGTGTCTTCATAGATTGACAAACTTGTAGACACTCGCTCAACTGTTTCTCTAGTTGCTTCATCGGTGTCCTTTGATCCTTCTCTCTTGAAGGCCATTGATCCTGAATTGTTGAGGGACAAACGAACACCTTCTAGATCTAGAGACATGGCGACATGAATGGAAAGAAACCTATTAGCTAAAACCAAAGAAAACTTGAGGAACAACATGCAACATACCTGGGATTGACTGGCAAGGATTGCACAATTCTTCCTGGGAGGTCAGGAGACTAGCTGCTAAAACTGTGCAAAAAGGTAGTTGAGACTGCTAGGAGGCTGGTTGACTGCTGGAATTGCACAATGTGCAATCCATACTGGCCTGCTGGGTGCTGGGATTCCACAATGCGCAATTTTAGTTGGCAAGGGTTGTAGGCCCAGTGTTTGCATAACGCAATTTTCTGGGCCAGTAGTCATTGCCTCTCAAAATTGCGCAATTCAAGACTGGAGGATAGTCATTGTGAAGAAATGCACGTTTTTTGGAAGGAAGGCAGAGCCTTCCCTCTCAAGATTGTGCAATGCTGTCTTGGTGAGGCAGAGTCCGGGCTAAGGCTTCCCAGACCCGCCGATAGGCAATTGAAAGAAAATGAAGAAGTGGATGCATGGTGATGATGAGTGTAGGAAGAGGTGAATGACCATGCACGCAAACAGTGGATGCAAGATTCAAAAAATGGAACAACATGCATGTGTGTGAGACGAGTCGTCGAATCAACGACTGTTTGTGCAAAACAGTGTCATGCATGCGACAACAATGAGATGCTAATGAAAATTGAAACGGTGCTAGTAAAAGCTAATATGCTTGCAAATGACAACAAGCATTCATAGAAATCAAGCAGACATCACTCACACAAGCCAAAACACAAAAAGCGACAGAAATGCTACAAAATAAAATTTAACTGGACTTACCTTGAAATAGCTGAGATGGATGTGCCAAAGACTCCTGGATGTGTTGTGGGATGTCAGATTTCCATGATCGATGTGAAGAAGTGAGCTCTGAAGTGTCGAATAAATAAGTTTGAGGCTCATGACGTGCATGCCACAAATCTAGGAAAAATCGACACTTGGAGGAAATATTCTAAAATGATCTTTGCACGTAACTTCCAATTGCTCAAAAATAGCTCCCTAAAATATAGGGAGTCTTTTTATCATGTTTCTATTTTCTATTCTGGGAAAAAGAAACCCATGCATGCAAGTCAATTTTTCTCGGTCCCAGGTGGAACCGGTCAACTTGATGGCACATGCAATAGCCTACTTTCTTGAGGGAGAAATTTGCGCGTTTATGGGAGGGGGCTGGGCTGGCTGCTCAGAGGGATTACACAATTTCTAGGAGAAACAACTAACTGCTGCCCAAAATTTCTCATTTTCTAGGCTAAGCATTCCTGTTGGGCCAGATTACTCAGTTTTCACTTGGAAGTTTGAATGACAGGATTGCGCAGTTTCTGAGCCCAACATGCTGTTAGTTAGGATTGCACAATTTCTGGAGGGAAGAATGGTTCCCCTCTAGAATTGCGAAATTTCTTGAGGGAGCTACTCAACCATCAATTGGACCAATTCCTGAGAAGCAACATATGAGGGGAGTGAAATAAGCTATCATGCACAGGCTGGCAATCTGCTAGAGAACCAGTAAAGCTCATGTACTTGACAGTGCAATACATGCTACTGAGGATGGTTGGTAGGGAGGCTCCAAAATGAAGCTAAGGAAAAATTTTGGAGGGTGGTTGTAGCTGCTACAACACAAGTTTGGGCATGTAGCAAAAGAATGCAGGAACGAGTCTATGGATCTCTATAGACAATATGGCAAGAAACAAAATAAGAACATTGATATTAGAAAATTTGAAAAAGATGAATCCACCAAAAAGCGAGAAAAGGGAGATCAAGTAAGATGTGGTCTTGCTCTCTGCTCATTCGAAGACGAAGATGAATTTTCTCATCACACGACTGGAGGAAACAGTAAAATGGAGTCTTTGATGAAGAACCATCATGGTAATGGTATTCTTGGAACTTATGTTTCAACAAAAGTTCTAGGACTAGGTACAGTCAGAACAGACTCAAGGGGAATTGAAAATATTAAGTTTCAATATTCCACTTTTCATACATGGATCTTATGAATACAAGTCTCATACATATGCACATTTTAAACTACACAGTTGTGTATATGTTGGTTTGATGAAGAAACAATGGGATAGACTCAGGAAAAGGGTCTGATATGGTTCAGTCAATGATCAATTGTCTTTTTTGTTTTGATGACTATTGGTTAAAATTTGTTGATGCTATTTACAAGTGCTTTTGGCCCTCATAAGTTGATTATGTTTTGATGTATAACTAGTTTATGATGATGCCTTGATGATTCTTACTGATATATGCAATGATCAGACCCGACAGTGAACAATTGGCACAGGTTCGGGGGGAGCATTTGCTATGCTTCTAATAATGCATTGTTGACATTATGTTTTATTTAGAAGTCCTTGGTACGTATTGATACTTTTGATGAATCTTTTGATGATACATATAGATATGTTTCTTACATGGTGATCTTCATAAGTTCAAGGAGAAGAACAAATCTTGAGTACACAACTTCATTATTTGATGATGATAAGTGTCACTCATTTCTTTTATGTTGCAGTCATCATGCCTTCAAAGATGCATAAATTTCATATGGTGCAGTTATGGATGAGTATTCTACAGTTCTTGGCTCTTACATGATATATTGTTTGAGGATTGTTGCACTTGATGGTATCAAGAAAGTTTGACAAATGACTGTGAGCTTATGGTTTACTTTTCACATTGCTGAGAAGCTAGATACATATTGCTATCTCTATGCTGGATACATGGATGATTACTTAAGTTGCATGTTGGTAAATAATGTTGGTATAAAAGATCATCTTATTATGAAGAAAATTAGCCAAGAGAATGGTGTTATTGTAGGTTTCGTGAAGACATAATTATTTGAAGACATGGCTTACTTTGTCACATAATGATGATGATTTATTACTTTATGATTACAGGTTTGGTTCTCATATATGTTGATTATCATGGTTGATGCTTATCACATGTGGGGTGTTGGAAAACTCCCTAGTGATGATACATGCTTGATATATTGAGGAAATAAAATGTAGTTCTTTCTACGATGATTTAATGATGATAATGACTATGGTGATTTCACATATATATGATGTGAATGATTTTGTATCTCTGCTTGGAGATATGACATATGCTTAGCTGATTCATGGAAGGCTATGTTTTTGATAAACATAAGACTTTATACTAAGGAAAGGGAGCAAGTTGATCTTGATAAGATCAAGAGGATGAGTTGATATCTATATGCGACATACTTAGTAACAGGTTGATGATATTAAAGTTACATTGTCTGATCTTGCGAATTGATGATGGACATATATAGGTTGTTGTTCTTGATGCTACTGACATATGCTTATGTTACAAATCATATATGGTGTATGATAGTTACAAATAACTATCATGATATTGTTTAGGTATTTGGTCTTTTTATAAATGTCATGTATATCATTTGATGTAAAGGTCATGTAGAGACCTATGATGTAATAATTGTCATATTTAGTCATGTATGAACTTTTGAGATCATGTCAAATATGTAATCCCACTTGGTTGAGTGGTTGAGTAAAATATGTCTCCCCACTTGGTTGGGATATTGATGTAAGTATGGGTCCTGTTAGGGCCTAAATCTACCTCAGGCTAAAGGAAGGCAGGTCTAGGGTAACATCAAACCACGCTTAACCTGGTAGCTAGCCCTACCAGGTCGGGAGAGGGCTCTCTCCTTGTCAATATCAATGAAAATATATCAAGTAAGGCTTGAGATGACTGATATGAATACTAATTTTAGGCTAGATATGTTTGCTCAGAGGAATTTGTTTGATTTTAATGGTTGGTTGCTGGATCAGATGGGGAAGGCAGCTTTGGGTTAGGAAAATCAACACAGATTTGCAGAGGTTTCTGTGGGGCGAGGCAGGAAAGTGTTTTATCACTTTGAAATGAGTGTAATGGTGAGTATAAAGACTAGTGAGGAGCTGGATAGGGCATGCAAGTGTCATGAGTCCTCTTTAGACAATAGAAAACATGTAAAACTAAATAAACCATAAGGCAGAGCACTGAAAACACTAATGGATTCTACCTTTTACACTTGATTCATTTAGTTATGTAGAATAAGAGAGATGATGGCACACATAAACATAAGATCAACTGAATTACAAAGAAGAAAACAATGCTAATTCACATTACCACAAGAATCCCACAAAATGCTACAAAACCCTGGTTTATTTCCTTGCCAAACTGCAGAAGTGATGTACAATAGTGCTCAATGCATCCACAAGAGTCCAACCTTGAAAAATGGCTAAGAAAATACAAGATATAGGCATCAAACCAGCTATGCTAGCCATCAAGGGTCGAATCCATGAGTCAAGGAGCTGTTTCAACAAGATCTAAACTAGGAACTGAAAAATAGGCAGTGGAACAACTTGCCTCTAAAACTGTGGAAACTGATTCTTTCAGTTCAAAACCACCTAAAACTAATGTATCTACCTCTTTAAGTAATTTTTCATAATTTTTACATCATATTACATCAATTTACATCATATTACATCATGAATTTGACCACGAGAGAGGAAAAGTCAAACTGGTAGAAAACTAGGCGAAAATTTGAGTTTTTGAGCAAAATTGGCAAAATTTTGCCTGATGCGCAGCGCCTTTTCCAAGATGAGTTTGAAGGCCTTCCCCTTCACCAAATTTTCTCCAAGATGGCTTGCTGGAATGGTCTATATGTCTACTTTCTAGGAAAAGTGGAATTTGTGGCTTTGGTGTCCATTTTCCCCTTCAAAAAGTAGTTCTCCCAAGACTGCTTCCTGTGGGTCCAAAAAGTGGCAGAAAGGGCATTTTTGAGGTGTTTTTTGCCCTTTAGGTGACCCAGATCTCCTCCACAATTCATGAAACTTTCTGGGTTTTCATATTTTTTCATGAGGAATCGAAAAATTTAATCCATGCAGCGCTAGTGGCATTGCGCATAAGAGGAAAAGTTCTGTGTTTTGCAATTAAAATTTGTGAAATGACAAAAAGTTCTCCAAAATGCTTTAAAATTGGCAAGAGGCAATCTTATCAATTGCTTTGCTGAGCCAAGGAATCTTAAACCAAGATTCTAAGTTTATCTTGCTCCTTTTTTGCTTTTAAGGCTCTCCCTAACTTGGCTTTTAGGCTTCTTATTCTTGTCTTGCAAATTTTGTTGTGGGCCAAATAGTGATAGGCCATGTGGAACAACATGTTCTTCTCCTTATTAGTCTTGTCCAACAGCTTCTCAAGGTGGATATTCAATCTTTCCAACCATGATTCTCGGTCAGCCTCTATTTCTTGCTCTAATGAAGTTAGCTTGATTTTCCTTCTTTTTGCCAATTGCCAGTTTTCCCTTATGGTTTGTAGCTCCATGATTGTTTGTTTGTCCTCCAATTTCTTGTTCTTTTACTCAAGGTAGTTAATGACCCATTTAGCCCTCTCAAGGTCAAGAGATAAGGGTTGGATCTCAACTTCTTTCTCCTTGATGATCACATCCTTTAATCTTGAGCTTTGGGAGCCCAAATCAGTGTCCTCTTCCTCAACCAAAAATCCCTACCTTGGCCTTCAGAAGGCCCTTCATCATGCAATGTTTTCTTTCCTCTGTCCTGTACCTGTTCTGCTGAAGAAGAAAGCAAAGCACCTTTAACCCCAGGTGAAGATAGAATTTTCCTATTCTCTGGTGAAGAGAATGAGACCCCTTCCACCCCTGGTGGAGATAATACTCGTTTGGCAGCTGCAAAAAGTCTTCTTGTCCCCTTTTCATAAGTTATAAATGCAGGAATGTGAGCCTTTTCGGTTCTAGTTTCATGCTTTCTTTGTTTCCCGGAAGGTCCACCTTCCTCTTGAGGTTCTGCAAAAATTTAAGGCCCCTTGAAAATCTCATGGGAAATGAAGGTTTCCCATGGCACTCCCAACTAAGTGAGCTGATGTACAACAACAATCTTGACGACAAAAAAGTGATAAATGCTGTTAAGCTGTTGTGGGTATGGTTTTCTCTTTGCAAGCACAGTCATCCTCTCTATGTTTTTGCAAATGAAGTATGGTATACTCATCATTCTAACCCTAGTAAAATGCATAAGCAATCTGAGATGATAGGCATAGAGTCTGGAGAACCTTCCCTTACATGTGAAGTATTTAATGATGAGTTTCATTAATGGCACATATTGGTCCTCCAAAAACTTGAAAGGAAACACCCTACCCAATTTACTATGATATTTGGCTTTAATGTAGGGTTCATAGTTTTGTTTGCTGATATTCTGTCTTTTGTTCCATATTTCCCCCACATCTGGCATCCTAGTTGCTTCTGCAATAATAGCTGGTGAAAGAGTGAAATTGATGCTAGCAAGCTGTACCATATTGTCCTTCATGTTGATGACAAATTGCCTAGACAATTCGTGATGATGCTTAACCCTCTCAACTATCTCACAAAACTCAAAGCAAGATTGGTATCTGAAACAAGTGGTGGCAAGGGGACAAGCAAGAAGTTCAACAATGCTAATAGGCTTCTCTCTGATTATTTTCCCACCCTTGTGAGGTCTCCTAGGTTGTACATTCTTTTCTCTTGAACTGTCACTTTGTGTTTCTTCTTCATAGCTTGAGTCACTGTTTCTTGCCATAGTGTTGTCTTAGGAAAATGATGAGACGAAGGTATGGTGAAAAATGGTGATGAAGGGGGACAATGGTGATGAGTATGAAGAGATTTTACTCTTGGGAAATGGAATTGGGGAATGAAGAGAATAGTTTTGGGAAATTAGGGTTTAGTGAGGAATTTAGGGTTTGATGAGGGAATTAGTTGCTTTAGGGGAGTGGGATATGGGAAAATGGGATAAATGGAGTGTGTTATCACTCAGGTTGTTCCCTTTGACTCCCAAGGGAATACGGCTGAGGTAACCACAAACAAATCTTTGGATTCCAGGTCCTGGCCTACCAACAGTTAGAGAGGGCTCTCTCTTCAGGATTTAACTTTGTTTAAGGGGTGATTTTAGGCTAGATATGATGCACATGGGTTTTGATTTGGTTTAGTGGGATGGTTGATCTTAATCAAACAGAATTGACATGAAAAGTGTAGGAAGTTCAAACCATTGGGCATGGAGTCATGACTGTGAACTGAAGGGTGTGTTTTCTTTGGTAGAAGAAGGGAATATGGAGCAGGATAGCTACACATGGCACAATGATTTATGCTGGAACAAGAATGAAAATGGGGGTTAGGGAATGAGAGGCAATTAAGGATCTCTCATCCAACCAAAGAGGGAAAGTGGATGAATAATATCTAGGAGCAATGAAGAATTCCCAGACAACATTCATGTAATGAAGGGAATAGCTTAAACATGCGCAATTAAGAATGCATATTCATCACCGATTTAGAGGAAAACATAGAAAGTTACAAGAATTGAGCACAAAGGGCATGAAAACCAATTCTGGTCTATTCTTTTTTCCTGCAACTTAGATTATGATATATATTTGGAACATCTATGTATAAACTGATAAACGAAGGGAGGAAAAACTTATTGAACCATGAGCAAGCACGAGAATTCCATACCAATTTCTTCAACCATTAAAAGCACAACTAGCCAGTTCAGATGCAAGCATTCCAACAATATTTGATTACAGAAGTTCTTAATATTTATAGTGCAGCTCTCAAAATGAGAGATCAACCAAACAACCCACCAACCCTTATTACATTGTTCAGGGCTGTATTTATAGGCAAAATATCTACAACAAAGATCTGCTAGAAGATTTTTTTTAGGAAATAAATGCAGTTAACCTAACTTGTCTTAAAAGTAATGAAAATATCTATCTAATGTTGCACTGGGTGCAACTGTTTAAAAAATGAGGCTATCTGTTTGTTGCTGTTATGCACAGGCCATTCATCATAACTGCGTATTGGTCTCTGTTCCGCTGCTCTTGAGTGGCTTTACTATGCATTAACTGTGGTCTGAGAGCCTTAAATGGTTTCACCGCTGTTGGGTCCCTATAATACTAGTGATTACCCCATTACTGTTGTAGTTATACCCCTTATTAATATTGTTGTGCCCCTATTGCCCCTATATTGTTATTATTGTGCCCCATAGAATCCCTCTATGGTTATTTTTGTGGCTTTATATTATTATTGTTATGTCGGCTAGATTATATTGTGACTCCTTAGACTCCTATATATAGAAAGGAGGTTTTGTCATTTGTATCATCCAAGAATTGTTCATCTATGTAATGTAAAGGAGGTTTCCCCCTCAAAGAGGCTGAATTATAAGGCGTTGATCTATCTTTTCTATCTTTTCTTGAGTTGGTTTCATAACATAATGACACAACGAGTTTCACTTGATGATAGCGGATCTATGAAAAGAAATATGGTTTCTATTGCTTTAAAACAAATATATTTTATATTTAAATATATGGAGGAGAGTAATGCTTTATGAAAGAAAACACAATCTTTTCCAACATATCTACAAGAAAATAAACATAATTTTTTAGCTTGCTGTTTTAGATCATAGCATACCACGAACTTACATTCAAGTAAAAGCAAAACTGCTCTATGAGTGTACATAGGTTGGAAAACTCCACTGATAACATATATGATAACGAATTTCTTCTTCCTACAACACAATTTTAGAAATTGAGCTCAAACATTGTATAACTTCACATTCCTCAAAATTCGCAACAACCCAGTGGACATTTAAAATACTGAGTAGACTGCTATCATGTGGACTCCAGTAGTATTCACAGATCAATTAAATTGTTAGTGCATGTAGAATAAAAAACTAACTACCATTGGTTTGATGAACACATTTCTCAATAAAAAAATTGGTTGATTAAAATCTAGTTCCAGTCGAACCATAGTATGGGAATCCTCGACCTGGTAAATCTCTAACTACTTGTCGTTCATAATCCTGATGGAACCACTCATGGATCTTGGAGAGATTTTGCAATTTTTTCATACTGGTTTGAGCTGTATGTTGTTGTGGAGCTTAGAACACCATATTGAGAAGCAAACAAAATTCCTTCGTATGTAGGTTGTGTTGCATATGGAGGCTGAGATGTATGTGTTGAAAAGCCTAATGGTTATGCTGAGAAACTAATTGGTGGTGGTGCACAGGCTAGTACGTTTGGCCCTACACTATGATATGAGTTCATGCATTGATATTCAGCTCTATAAGTTGTTCGCATTTGTGGAGATATTGCAAGTCATGATGATAGCTTCTCCTTCTGACCATGAGCTGCAAGTTTCACAGTAGAAACGCTTCCCTGCATGCCAAGCACAAAACATAGGTTTCAAGATCAACAACTACCCCTAAATGAAAATGAACAACATTATCCAGTACTAGATATTACTTACATCCATGGTTTTGTTTTATTCCTTAAGAGCATGCTTTGTATCCTCCATAGTTTTGAAAGTATAAAAAAAAAATAAAAAAAAAATTGTTAAATAATGAATCAGAGTTGTTTGATGACCGATCTTCCACCCTATGTAACAATGTAGTACCATAGAATTTGATAAGTCTCAAGACAAAGAAAAAACAACAATATTTAAATGGAATACCACATTTAGAGACAATAGTTGGATTTATTTCATTTTTCTTCGAACAAGTTTGACGTTTTGTCGTAATTTAAATTTTGTTGTCTCACCAACATCAATTAAACATTTTGCAAAATAACATTAAAAAAAAATCTTACTTCATAGGCTACTGAGCCTAATGTCCGAAGTGAATATGGCTAAGGAAATACATTAAATCCTTTGAACATGAAGAGGAGACCAAACAAGTGATGTTTAATAGGTTTTTGGATCGTGTGATCATGGAAGAAGATGTTGCAAAAGCAAGGAATGATGTGGTAGAAGCAGTACAATTGAAGTGAAGTTCAATTCACATAATGCTTTATGTGTTCATACTCTTGGAGACGAAAGAAACATGCAACAGACTAGAAAAGAGATGTCTCTAAAATCAAGGTGCCAGCTGTGACTATTAAAACAATCACCAACGAAGATGAAAGAAAATCAGTGATGGCAGAGAAGAAGATAGAGAATAGATTGAGAAGCAAGCAAAGTGGGAGGCTGGGAAGGACACATTATTCACCAAGTGGGAGTTGCAAGCAGCCATTGGTAAAGTGGTTAAGATAAAGAAGAAGAAATCTCCAAAAATGAAGAATAGAGAAAAAATGAGTGGAAAGAGAATGAAGGAGATGTGGCTATTCGTGTGGTAAAGATTGACAGAGGAAGCATTACAATCTGTAACATTTGTGCAACAATGTTTTGAAAGGGATGCTCAAAATTTTCCAACCAAGAAAGTCTAACACAAGGCATATCTTGTCAAGTGAACAATCTTGCACAACACCAAAAAAAAAAAAATTGCTATAAGTTAGATGTACTAGTCTATGCATGTTTGCCATAATTTAAGTAGATTTGTCTTCCATTAACAATAATGTATTTTTTTTGGATTGAATCATAAAATTTAATCCCATGGAGAATTGATGGTAGTGAACATGCACAAGAATCTTTTACAACTTCCAAGTCATTTATGCCATGAATATTTTATGCCATGCTTGCATTTCTTTAAGCCTCTGAAATTTTTTATTTAACTAGAAAAATTGTTGAAAACAACCAAAGTGCCAACTTGGAAAATTACTTGTGTGTAACTGGTGGTGAGTTGGACAATTCTAACATGTGGTGTTGTAGATGGAATTACAGAATATATATTTGTACCTTTAATTCTACTTTGGCATACTTCTAGACTAGTCCCGCATGAATGTGAACATGCCCTCTAGGATATATTTGTCAATGTGTCAATATTGGTAGTTTTAAGGTATTTTTTAATAAAAAAAAATTCAGTTGCATGTGGAAAGGTTGGCCATCCCTCAATGATAACTCATCAACTTGAAAAACTTTATTTGGACCTAAAATGAGCCCTCGGGCATGCCTTTAGGTGAAGCAAGGCAAAAGTCATTAAATATGTGTCCAACAATAACTTGGCAAACCAAATGTGTGCATTTTATAATGAATTAAATATTCTTAGATATGAGTTTTGTAGCTTAATTTCCAAAAGTCATTTCTGTACCTTGGGATTCCACATGACAACAATCGAAGGGTGTCTTTAGTGAATTTTTATGAGGCCACTGAGATTGGTTTGCACTATGTTTTTTTAAGCCATAAATGAAAATTTGGATACCAGTTAGACTTTTGAGGCATAGAGGTGGCAGCTAAGCCTATCAAAGGATGTTACAAGATTGATGTAGTGCCAATGATTCATTCTAACACTACATGAGGGTATTTCATCTTATTATGCCAGCTCTATTCAATGAGGGTTTGAAGTTATTTCCAAATCATGGGAGTTTGTAGATTGATTGATATATTTTTCTTTTGTAATGCCAATAAATGATTTTGTCATATATGTGTTTGGTATTAAGTTAAAATATCGTAGGTATTATGTTAAAATATGACAGCTAGAGGAGTTCAACTCTTTCTTTCTATAAATGAAGGTTACGAAGAAGATCAAAGAGGGCTTTTTCTTTGAAGAGTAGCCCGATCAGAATGAGGTAGTTGTGGAAAGCCAAATGTTGTAGAAGAAGGTGCACATGGGAAGCTGAAGTGTCCCAACAAGAAACACATTTCTTGTTGCTATTAGAGAGAGAGGGAAACCCTCTATCATGTAATAAGGCCTTGAGTAGGTATGAATATCGAGAGAAACAATTTTTCATTTTCTTTACATTCTAATCGTTAATTTCTAAGAGGAGTACTCTTTAAATTATTGTTGTAAGTTGCTTTCGCCATATAAATTTTGATCAGTAAAACCTTAGGGTTTGCATCAGGAAGTAATGAAACAACATGTTTCACTTGATGACAACAGATCTATGACAAAAATCACAGCTTATATTGCTTTACAACTAATATATTTTATATTTAAGAGTAACTTGGCAGACCAAATGCATGTATTTTATAATGAATCACAAATTCTTAGATATGGGTTTTGTAGCTTGAGTTCCATAAATCATTCTTGTACCTTGGGATTCCACATGACAACAATTGAAGGGTGTCATTAGTGAATTTTTCTGAGGCTGCTTGATAATGTATTTTTTTTGGATTGAAGCACCCTATGTAACAATGTAGTACCATATAATTTCAAAAGTCTCAAGGCTCAGAAAAAATAATAATATATAAATCGAGTACCACTTTTAGCAACAGTGGTTGGATTTCTTTCATTTTCTTCAAATAATTTTGGGGTTTTGTGGTAAGTTAAATTTCGTTGTCTCCCCAACATTAGTTAAAAATTATGCACTCACATCACATCACATCAGATAGGGTCTGTGAAGAAGTCTCCCAACGAAATCCATGCACAAATAACTTCAATGAGGAGGGTCCTTGCTTGCAACATTTTTAATTTCTTCTGCAATCATAGGGTATGAAGAACCTTGACAATGATAATCATTCCAACCAATCGATTCACCAAAAAGAGAATCAGCCATGCAAGAACTGAAGGCACAATACACAAACATACTTCAATAATACAAACCTCACTATGGAGAAAAAGATGAATTTAAAATAGAAGACACCAAATTTTGACATGGAAAAAGTATTTTCACTGAAATCGTGGGATATTGATGTTCAAAACACAATAGCAACATTCATATGAATTCAAATATGATCTGAATGCATGAGAAAAAAAATCCAGTTGATGTGGAAGTATACATCTCATGGCAGTCGACTACCTGGGGTATAACAATCGTCACATCCTCCACAATTCCCAGCACCTCATTCATCAACAATGAAAAGATCACTGGAATGACTCCCTCGAACACCAATTTCATCCTATTCAATAGATAAAGAGCCAAATAAAGATTGTTTTTAGGGAATCCTTAGTGCAGGCGTACTTGGGGATCCCCTCGTGGATTAAGTCTAACAAATCTATGATAAACTTCGAGTGGTCACCTATTATGGCCCTGTATCTTTCCACCATGAAAAGGCTGAATATAGTGGCCACAACGTTCTGTTTTCCCTCCAGGCTCCGCTTGACTGCGAGTCCACATGAGATAATGTGTGATGGCGTCCACTACACTGTCGTTTTATATTATCACCTATGTCGTTACCCATGCATTGGAATAGAATACCACTTTGCAACAAATTAGTAACTACTTTTTCTATATCTAATGGTTGAACTTTTTTCAATCATCTAACATATAATCCTATGGTGCATAATGATGAAAAGTGGACAAGAAGGGAGTTGATTTCAAAGGGGAACGCCTTACGATCTAATTATTGAAATTTAGCTTAAGATATTTTAGAATAAGATTATATCTTTGATTGAGTGATTATTACAACAAAGTGTAAGAAACAACTCATGGTTAAATTGGGAAATTATAGAAAATAGGAAACCAATAATTCCTTCAATCATATTTTTCATTATGAAATAGGAAGTATCTAAATATTGTAATTTTTTCATGATTTGTTGCGGATGAGGATGATCACAGATTTATTCCAAACAATTTTTTCAAAATAATATGTTTTTTAACTATATTGAGTTTAGGTTGATTCACACCACCAAGGGGAACATTTATAGAAAAAGTACCTTAAAAGTAAACTTATTCATAAATTATTATATATTTAATAAACTATTTTTTAACTATTTTATTTTAAACACTTAAAAAATCTAACTCTTCCTATACTTTAAGTAAAATATAAATAGATCAATAATATAGTATAAAACACAAAATTATAAGTTTTATCTTAACCATTTTACATACATATTTCCATTTAATTTGATTTATAAATTTAGTGCAAAATTAAAGCAGCTTTCTTGTTTGAATATTCTCCGTTTCAGAAACTTAAGTTTCAAATGAAGAATGTGTGATTTGGTTGAATAAAAAATATTTCCCATGGTAGCTATTTTCCCTTAACCAGGCTGTATTAAGGGGATGATATGTGATCCACTTGGAAATTGTTATTTCCAACGGAAGATTTTCCGATTATGATACTGTATAATTCAATATAACCTAACAAAAAAAGCAAACCAGCAAACACTAAAAACATGGAACAAATATAACATAACAATCTTCAGGCTACATACGCTCAACCACTTAAATTTAAATGAAAATTACACGAAGAATACGTAACATCATGTTTCAATTATAACACAACTACCTCGAGGCCCAACCACTTAGATATTTATAACAAATAGTAGAATGAAATGTGGTGATGTCCACATTATTATGGAATAAAATAAAAAAACTCAAAACTTGTCCAAGAGGTATTTAGGGCCTGAGTGGTTCCGGGGTTATTAAATGTTTGAATTTAGTCAAATTACAGCGAGGCGTCTGGCTGAACGATGCACCGCCGGAAATTAAAAGACCATCCGTTTAATCTTTTTTTATTTTTTCAAATTCATTAAAATTTTCTTAATATTTTAATAGATTTTTGAGAAAAATTTAATAGATTTTTGAGACATATTTTTGTAAATCCAAAGTAGTTAAATTTTAAAATTTTAAATATGGTTAGAAATTGATAGCACCAAATTTATTATCATTTTTAAAAATATAATTTAAACACTACGAAATTTTGTTCTCTAACTTCTTATAAAAAATAACCATCCAAGAATCTCCACCTGTAAATTTATCCAATGATAAGGGATATCGAGAGGGGTATCCAAAGAAGAGAATCATGCCATAAACGCGCACAATTTTGTGGTCTGTTGGGTATTTTTGCAATGGGAAAATACCAAAACCAAACAAACAAACACCACAGAGCCAATGCTCTGTTTCATTTCTTCCAGGACCTTTGCACAGGGAAGCTATTAAAAACAAATATACTCATAACAGTCCATTACACAGCCATAAAAACATTCCTATTGCTTAAATATATGCCTGATACACATTCATCCTCTTTGCTGAGAGGGATTTACCAAAACCAACACTCAACCAAAACTCTGTTTTCACCTGAGAATTTACTCAGCTGGGTTTACTGCTGTAAAACCCATTTTTACATTTACTGGTGTAAAACTATTTTTACACATTGTTGTAAAAATATTTTACACATACCACTGTAAAACAAACTTTTACATATGTAGCTCCAAAAAAACGTTATGTGCTTCTGCACATTACAACATCTCACAAAATGTTTTCAAATACAATACCAAAGACTTGGCTTCATCTTAGGCTGCTGCGTTTCTAGTTTTTCAAAAAAGCTCAACACTGATTTCTTTATATCCTCCTTGCTTCACACTACGCACTGTTGTGCATAAACCTTTATTTCATTTTTTTTCTGCACCCCGAGCTCTCACACTACATACATATCATTAAAATGAGAAACTGTTTTATTTATGCACTGATGTACAACACTTCAAGTCTCTTCAGCTCCCGCGCGCTTTCATTTTTTTTACAATGGTCAACTCATATTACAACCCACTAGCATTTTTCATTTTGGCTGGTTATATATTATTAACCCTAAAACAAAAGCCTATATGAAAGCATAAAACCAATGTGCACTTAATTATTTTACATGCCATAGATAATAAAAAAACTTAAATGCTTTACCCACTTTCTACGACCATGGTTTAAATTCTTTTGCAGGTCAACCAAACTTAGTTTTTACTCCACACAATTCTTGATTTGATGCGGGCCCGTATGCAGCTTCATGCGATCGACGACGGAGAGCAAAGAACCCCATTGGACGACTGACAAGAATATCGGGAGGCCTTTTGCTGCAGGACTTTAGCACCCGATAAATTGCGTGGGCTGATGTCAGGCGAGAGACACGTGTCACCACCATATCGTATCGGAGTCGATCATCGGGATATTCTTTCGCCGGAAAGCTGGTGCTAAACGTTTCGGGTGGCCGGAAAACTCACGATCACTGCGCTCACTGAGTTGGCATCCATCGCTGCCCACGTCCGCCTGTAACCTGCAACCTGCAGTTGGAATTACCATTCCAACACTCCCCTTTAATTTCAACTGCTGGGCATTCAATTTTACCCAATCACTTCCTCACAGAGAGGGATTCACCAACTGCTTATGATGCAGTTCCACAAACAACAAAATAGTCTTCCTCTTAATAGAGGGATTAACC
>APFE030948706.1:39581-63731 GCA_000404065.3 Pinus taeda | reverse complement strand
GGATTTACACATTTACCTTTTCACTGTTGTGTGAAACAATTCATGGTTTCACATACTTGCCCATGGTTTTTCTTCTTCCACTTCTCTGCCTTCTCCTGCACTGCTGTGCATTTTTTTTACATCACATTACAAACCAAAAAGAAATCTTTACTCTGCTGGTGCATTCTCTTTTTACATTTCAATCCCAAGGAAAATACATTCATGCACACTCCTGTGCGTTCCCTTGCATTACAATGTATGTTTATATGTATCCTCATTCGCCGCTGCATAGATCCTCATTCGGTGCTGCGAACTCATATTACACTTCCCCTTGGTTTTTATTGGTTGTGGCGAACCAAGGTTTTTACACCTCCCCGTGTGCAATGCAATACCTAACATTACAATCCCCGTGTATTTTCACATTATACACATTGGATTACAAACCATTGTTTTTACATTGGCTGCTGCGAGCCCAAATTACATGTCCTCCCCGTGTGCGATACAATTACCATATGACTCAGAACTTTTCGGTGCTTCTGACCCTGTTTTTGTTTTCTTACTGCCCCGAACTAAAAACAAAACCTCCCAGTGTGTAATACTCATAATACACAACACAAATGGAGTCAACACTCATGCGGTTGGTATGCTATTTAATAAAACTTACATACCGTAAGTAAATACGCCCATGCTTCCGTAAAACAAATATTACATGCCGTAAAACATTAAATACTTTACCAAAAAAAATGTCAGCCCTTTAACATAAGGTATGGGCAATAACATTACACCACGCAACATTTATTTCACCTGACCTCGTATGCACCTTCCTTGCGATCGGACTGCGGACAGCATTCCCTTTTGATCGGACGCATATCGGATGGGGTAAGTTGACCAAACCTTACTCACGCAATATTTTAATGTTGACCGTATGCACCTTGGAGCAATCAACGGCGGAGGATGCACGAGCAAATCGGACGAAGGAAATCAATATCGGAAGGGGTGAGTTGACTGAGTGTTACCTTCCGAAAAGTGTTTGAGGCTGACGTCATGGCAATCCACGTGGCTGCACCATATCGTGTCGGAGCCCCTCGTCGGAATGTTCCATCGCCGGAGAGCTGGTCCGATAGGTTTCAGGCGGCCGGTTTCTGTTTGCAGCTGTGGTTTCCCGCTGGGTGCTTTCCCGCGCGCGTCAACTGCTGGCCTGCGCACAGGGGAAAATTATAAATTCCAACAATTTTTGTCGCATTAAGGGTGGAGCGATACAAGTGCATTTTCTTAATATTAATTTCTTTGTTCAAATATCACTACTTTTGGGCGATGGTATGATTTGGGTGGACAAAAGTCGGAAAAGTGTTTAGAGAGTTGAACTTTTAACTAGGAGTGATGAATAAATCCTATTTCTTGGAATGGGTATAATAATATGTATGGGGTAGTATTATTATATTTGCTATTATTTTTGTTTGGATTAAAAATATTTAATCGTTTAATATTATGAAATTAAATTTATTATTTTTAAATAAAATTTATTTTTATTTATTTTAAATATGATTGGTTGAAACATTTTCTTTTTTATTGTGTAATGATTGCAAAAATTGACTTTTGTGTACTCTATTATTACTTACTGCTCGGATATATGCTCTGCTCGCTTGAGGTTAGGATTACTTGCTTGGCCTTGGCAAGAGGATGCCTACCCAACTGTGATTATGAGGTACTAGGTATGGAGGTGTGGCGTGACAGAGGGTTGCAGGAAGCCGGACCCCTTTGGGGATTGGTTCTTCGCCCATTCTAGCTCCAGCTCTGACAGTAAAAGGATAAGAGAGGAGCACGTTGAGGTTGACCTTACCATCAATGCAATTCAGGGAAGGAACCAAAGGCATATTACAATAAATTATTTTCGATAAACAAATTACTGCTGTGAAGAGGTCTCAGGAATTTTTGATATGGCTCGACATGCAAGAGGTCGCAGACGAGGAAGGCGGGGCCAGGTCCCTGGGAAGGATAAGGCGCTAAGCGTGTCAGAGCCCCGCAAGGGGAGAAAACCGATATAAAACCTTATCAACAAAGCTGCTCAGGCTTATCGTGAGGGTACCGATGAAGGGATTCAGAAGTTGTTAGAAAAATGGCTAGAGGAAATAAATCAGGGTAGTGAGACTCAAGAGAATATGTGATATTAAGAAGGTGGAAGATGAAAACCACTTCCTCTAGGATGCGCGAGTCTTGCCCACATCTACTCTCAATCCACTATCATCAACCACACCTCCAATCTTCTTGACTTATTTAATCAACCAAACTATAGTGATCTTGGAACGCTTCTTTCCCTGCTCCTTGATCACAAAAACAAGATTTTGAAGAATAACAATTAGACTCTCTTTTCTTAAAGTCCGATAGACCACATTGGTCTTAATGGACATTAAACATCATCATCATTATAATATCATAAAAATTATTTATATTATATATATATATAAAAATAATTTGTTTAACTTCTTTTGAATGTTCTTAGCAATTACTTATTATATATTTTTTTGATATGTTAATCTTAATATTTTTAAATAATTTTGAAATAATTTATGAAAAAAACTTTTGTTAGATAGAATTATAATATAATTTATAATAAATAATATCTTTAATTATTTAACATATTTATTTTTTTAAAAATATGATAAGCAATTTATTAATTTTATATTATGTATTTGAGGAGAGAAAATTGTATTTAAAAAATAATGCTAAAATTTGTTTAATGCTCTTTTAATGTATTACACGATTTAATATAATTGTTAAATTAAAAAATTATGATCTAATTAATATATAAAATATAAATAAAAATATTTCTAAAATTAATAACATTTTGTTAAATTTATATCATTACATAAAAGTATTAATCTTAATTAAATACAAGTTATTTTTAAATTTAAAAAAATAAAATAAATAAATATATTTGGTATTAAAATGCCCAAAAATCCATTACATTTAATCTAATTCTCAAAAAATTTAAAAAAAGGATTGAACTCCGGTACTTATTATCCATTACTATTAATGTTTTCATACACGCACTGATAAAAACAATATTTAAATAAGATTATTAACAGATAAGATTTGAATTACACCTTAAATGCACATCTCATCAACAACCGAATTGCCTCTCGTCAAATTGTTTGGGAATCTTGGACGAGGGTGTGATTATACCTCGTTCCGGAGAAAACAGAAAACCGTCGTCACTGTGTAATGACCCAGAAAAATTATAAATGACTGTTATGTTGTTACCAGTTTAGGTAAAACATTGAACAAGAATTATTTTTACTTTCAAAATTACGCTATTATAAATGTTGTTAATTCATAATTGGAAATAAATGTGAAAATGAAAGTTAATAACTATTCTTTGGGGAATTGTTTTCTTTGCTGGTAATGCAAAGGAAAACAGTTGCCAAGAAACAAACCCTAACTGTTTTCCTTCCTTCCTTAGTGAAAAGGAAATTAAAAAGGAAAGATTGGGCTGTTAGAGGAATAGACGGTTAGAAAGGAAGGGAATGATTAAAAATAAAAGAAAAACATGCTAAGTCTGGTGAGGACCAGATAGCATGGGCACAGAGGTGCACTTTAACTTTTGCTGAAGGTAGTTGCCTGGCAAAGAAGCTTGGGGGGAGACTTGAAGTTCAAACGGTCTCATGGTCGCGAGGTAGACAAGCTGAAACTAGCTAGCCGCATAAGAGGAAAAATTGTGCAACAATATTACAAGTAAGTATGCTGTCTTGATATTAAATACAATATAGAGTATCTCTGTAGAGGGATTTAATTAATGGTAAGCCTGTGTTTTCTTAAAGAATAGAGAAAAGAAATTACCCTCGTCTGTAAAATTAATACAGAGGGGTTACCAGTAATTTGGTAGAGAATAGATGCTTCCTTTTTAATAATCAAAGGGTTTGTACGGGAAAGAATACGCAAACAAGAATATCCTTTGTCTGTAGAAATATTACAGAGAATTATTAACAAATTAATATAGGGTAGGTGCCCTCAATCATATAGGAAACGGGATATCAAATTGCATTAAAATACAGTAAACCCTGTTGGTAGAAAAAACAACAGTAAGAGGATCCACTGAATATGATTCATACCGTGTTGATAGTTCGAATCAAACAAATAACAAGAAAAGCTCCACACAGTACTTATCTCATTATGGAATGTAATAAGAATCGTTGAATACTTGCTACGGCCATATGAGTACAAAACTAATATCAACAACCTCGATACCGTAACCAAAAACCAGAGCTTATTAAACAACGCATACATAAACTTTAGACTACCCAGAGAAATCAATACAAAGAACAGTAACTGTAACTCTGCAGATTAAGTTCGCGGCATATAGGTTCAAGCCAACCGAACGAGCGTAGCAGAGTAATACCGAGTTAGGGTATTAACTGTTCAACAGACTAAACCAACATATAAACAAAACACCATTAAGTGTATAAGCACACGAATGCAGAAAACGACCTTTCTGCATGCATATCAAACATTGATGAAAAGCAAATAGAGCTATCTTGAATAAGTAATGACTTGGTTCCAAACAAAACAGAGAAAACATGATATTCATTCCAGTGTATGAAATACCATTCTTTAAACAATAAATAGTTCCAAATAATACTGTAATAGAGTGTCGCGGAGTGATGGAGACCAGACAGTCACCGAGTCCTCGCTTCTATTAAACAAAAGGAAATTCGTATGAAACAGGGTTCGTAACCCAATCAGTACAGTATACATTCAACCATCCGAACTAAACAGTTCGACCAAAAACAAAATGACAGTAAGACCCAAAGGGCCATGGAACTCGATGCCTTATGAAATGGCATTCGGCCAGCTCCCGAAAGAGTGTGGTCGGAAAACCAACTCCTCGCCAGAGAGCTCAAAGGAGCGACCTGGCATAAGAAAGAGAATCGTAACCACTCAATTCGATACCAATCCAGGTATAGACCATTAAACTGGAATGTAAAAACCATACTCGGAATGTGGAATGAGCACCGGTAGGATGGTTGGCCATTCCTTCCTCCGCGGCATGGGCACGCCAACACTGCCCTACACATTCAGAGCAAACCTGAGTAAAACTTAGGGATTATACATCCAAAGATACAGGGCACGATTATAATAATAAGGATTCAATAAGACTATACTTGGACGGGGTTTTAATTTGGTAAACTGCTGGTAAGTCTTCCCTCCAAGAATATCTGAGCCCGCAAGCATACTGCCATAGCAACTTGTTAACAATATAACTTCATTTAAGCCAATTAAAAAAAAAAGAACTGAAGACGATAATATCAAACAACAAACTCATAAGGTACCCGTTCTTCCACTGTGGGAATGAACGCGCAAGGGGATGCTTTACCCTTCTCCGTGACGGCGACGGTCTCGTTTCAATTACAAAGTAACAAAAAGAAAACTCAGGCATAACAATGGCGGACTCGCGAGCAGAGGAAACCCTCTCCGTAAACCAGCTATGTGTCAAATGAAAGGCAGAAGCTCTAGAAAAGCCCAAATGAAGACCGTGCCCTCACTCCTGGCCGTTCGATGAAGGGAGGGCTGATCATAACCATCCATCGGGTCTGGAATCCCGAGAAATCCATACAGTACTAGAGATATTAATGGCAACAGCTACCCGCCATACGAAAGGTAGATTAGAGGAGGGAAACATTCTCCAAGGAGTTACAGGTGTCTGCCAACGACATATCAACATAAATGAGACCGGAGTGGATCGCATTACCAACGCAGCCATGCGTACACGGGAGAATTCATTCAATGACAAAAATCAAAATTGCAATGGGTGAGTCCACGTGCAAGTGCAGTTGGGAGGTTGGCGGATAACATCACATTAAAGTCTAAGTACTATCAAATGTAACCTTTCTACCATTGTAATATGGTGTATATATATAATTATATTGTGTATACCTTTAACATAGTATCATGCCTTATGTGATTACGTATGTAATCGCTGAATAGGTGTTATGACGTATAGGAATGGGCAGACCATTAAATTTTTTTATTTTATGGATAATCTATGGTAAATATTAATGAGGTTCATGACATGTGGTATCAGAGCCCAATTACAAAACTGAGGCCTCTGGGCAAATAGAGATGCCCTCTATAATAATTTTATTTGTATAATACTGATTAATATGCTAATAATCCTCTTGTTTTGTCATTAAATTTTATGAACTAGTATAGGTTCAGGAATTCAAAGAATTTCAACATGAGGAGAGCAGACAGTACATCTCGCAGATACGCAATGGGACAAGGAACACACGGACTAGAAAGTAACCCTGAGTTATGGGTACAGCTGGGAGAAGAAGCTAGAAATACAAACCAAGCTATTCTAGAAATGGTGCAGGAACTAAAGAATGAGATGGCTCGGTTGCGAGAGGACAACGCACGATTAACAATGGAACAAGAAAGAATTTTAAAGAGTTTGTCTGATAGACAAAACCAACCACCAGTTAACCCTAGCATGGAACAACAAAGAATATCAGAAGAGCAGAACCATCATATGCCCCCAGAGCGATCAGAGGAACAGGAGGAATGTTCTGATAATGCTTATGAACAACAAACCTCAAAGAGATAAAGAGTGGAATTACAAGGGGAATTTCGTAAGATAAAACCACAGCACTTTGATGGGAAGCAAGAGGAAGCAGCGAAAGCATGGTTGATCAACATGAATAAGTATTTTCAGTTGTACGAATACGACCATAACCTTAAGGCACGATTGGCTATTTTCCAGCTGCAGGGAAAGGCTAATTTATGGTGGGAGGAAGTCAAAATTGTAAAAGGAGTAACTGAGCAAACTATTACTTGGGAAAACTTCCAAAGGTATTTTAAGGAGAGGTATTTAACTAAACGTTTCTATGATGAAAAGGCAAAGGGATTTTACGATTTATGGTTGGGGCAGCAGACCATAGATGAATTCATCACTTGGTTTACCTCCTTACTCCGCTACATACCATATATAAGGGAGGAAAAGGCGAAAGTACAACGATTTGTCAGCAGCTTGCCACCTTATATGCGAGAAAGGATTGAGTTCGACAATCCAAAGTCTATGGATGAGGCGATTCTTAAAGTCAGAATTTGCTATCGACAAAGTAAGCAAAAAGGGGAAGCTGCTGGTAGGAAATAGAATGAGAAAAAGAATTTCAAGTCAATCGGAAGCAATAGAGGAAACCGTAGTGGCGGAAACAAGGGGAATGTCAAAGGATTGAATAGTAGAATTCCATCCAAATCTACATCTAAACTCAAGATAGTAAATGAATCCCAGAATGGTGAACAACATGCTAGATTGGACAGCGAAGGGGCAGGAAGACCCTTGGTTCAGTGCTGGGGCTGTGGAGGGCCGCACTATGTCAAAAACTGCCCACAACGTAAAGGAACAGAACAGTTATCTCAAATTCATGAAGCTTCAACGATTGGCGAGGTTGGACGTAGTGTGCCCAGAATTAATGCAGCACTGGAGGATCGGCAAGAAGAATACCAACCAACAATGGTCGAATTTGAAGGTAAAATCTCAGACTTACCCATAGCTGTTTTAATTGATCCAGGGGCTACATTTAGCTATATAAGTCCAAAATTAATTGAACGATGTAAATTACAGCCTGTTAAATTTAAAACTCCTTGGCTGGTACAATTAGCTACTGGAGCCAAAAGACGGGTAATGGAAAAAATCGATAATTGTTCCTTTACTATAGCGGAACAACCGATAACGGCTAATTTAAATATACTCCCTCTTGGTTCATATGAAATTTTCATTGGAATGGACTGGTTGGAAAAACACTGGTCCTTAGTAGACTACAAAACCAAGGTTATATATTACAGAGATCAGCATGGAGATAGGAAAGAAATACAGGGAATTAAATGACCTATGCAGATCCACCCAATAACTGCAACCCAACTAGCAAAGTGCATCCGGAAACGATGCCATATTTATGCTATTCAGGTAGGATATGCAGATGCTAAGGATAAATCAACAGCATTGAATGACATCCATGTAATACAAGAATTTACAGATGTATTTCCTGAAGAAATTCCTGGGCTACCACCGAGAAGAAATATAGACTTTACTATAGAATTGGTACCAGGTGCAGCCCCGGTATCGCGGGCACCTTACAGAATGAGTGTGCCTGAGTTAACAGAATTAAAAATGCAGTTGCAAGAATTATTGGATAAAAACTACATTTGGCCCAGCGTGTCACCATGGGGAGCCCCGGTATTATTTGTTAATAAGAAAGATGGAACTTTATGGATGTGTATTGACTATCGCCAACTGAATAAGCTGACCATCAAAAACAAATATCCATTACCTTGGATCGATGAATTGTTTGATCAAGTAAAAGGCACGACGGTGTTTTCTAAGATTGATCTGCGATTCGGCTACCATCAGATTCGAATTAAGGAGGAAGACATTGCTAAAACTGCTTTTAGAACAAGGTATGGACACTATGAATTTGTAGTATTACCTTTTGGGCTGACAAACGCCCCTGCAACCTTTACGTGTCTGATGAATAGTATTTTTCATCAGTATCTAGATCGATTCGTGCTGATATTCATTGATGATATACTGATATATGCTCGCACCAACGAGGAACACCAGGCACATCTTAGAATGGTACTACAGACCCTTTTAGAGCATCAGTTATACGCCAAGTTTAGTAAATGCGATTTCTTCAAGGAAGAAATCCAATACTTGGGTCATGTGATTACAAAGAACGGGATTGCAGTGGACCCAGAGAAAATAAAAGCTATAATGGAATGGCCCATACCCAAAGATGTGGCAGATATTCGGTCCTTTATGGGATTAGCCGGATATTACAGGCGATTCGTGGCAGGCTTCTCCAAAGTGGCCTTCCCCATCACCTCATTACAGAAAAAGGGAAAAGCATTCCAATGGACCACAAATTGCCAGAAAAGTTTTGAGCAGTTGAAACACCTTCTCACTACAGCACCTGTTTTGAGTATCACAGATCCCAATAAAGATTATGTGGTATGCACAGATGCAAGCAAAGAAGGCTTGGGAGGAGTATTGATGCAAGAAGGCAAAGTGATTGCATACGAGTCTCGAAAGTTGAAAGAGCATGAGCATAAATACTCTGCTTATGATTTAGAGTTGGCTGCCGTCATACATGCCTTGAAAATGTGGCGGCATTATCTTATGGGCAGAAAATTTTTGTTGCTAACAGACCATCACAGCCTAACAAATTATTTTAGTCAGCCCACTTTGAATGCCAGACAAGCAAGATGGGTAGACTTCTTAAGCAGTTTTGATTTCGACATTAAGCACTTACAGGGAAAGG
This sequence comes from Pinus taeda, assembly GCA_000404065.3. Taxonomy (NCBI): domain Eukaryota; kingdom Viridiplantae; phylum Streptophyta; class Pinopsida; order Pinales; family Pinaceae; genus Pinus; species Pinus taeda. The sequence goes on along the minus strand of APFE030948706.1, from coordinate 54,435 downwards.
AGAATAGAGTGGCAGATGCCTTAAGTCGAAAGGTACAAAATCTGTACGAAATTTCCATTAGTGAATGGAAAAGTCCTTTCGAAGAAATGATAAAGGAAGCCGCGGAACAAGATGCTGAGTATCAACAAATAAAACAGCAATTACAACAATCTTCCAACGAGAAGAATCTGCAAGGATATGATCTGGATGATACAGGAATGTTGTATTACCAGAAAAGATTATTTGTCCCAAACCAAAACAAAATTAAGAATCTAATACTAGATGAATTCCACATTAGCCATTACGCAGGTCATCCTGGATATCAGAAAATGATTACAGCAATCAGAAAAGATTACTTCTGGCTAGGGATGAAGAAGAACGTGGTTGAATACTTGGCACGTTGTTTGGAATGCCAACAAATTAAAGCAGAACATCAGCATCCGGCGGGACTGCTACAACCACTACCCATTCCAGAATGGAAATGGGAAACCATTTCCATGGATTTCATCACTGGATTACCTAAGACAAAGAAAAACAATGACTCCATTATGGTGGTTGTAGATAAGTTGAGCAAAGCTGCCCATTTCATACCTGTACAATCCACTTATAGAGACGCACAAATTGCTCACATTTTTATGCGGAACGTGTTCAAATTACATGGACTCCCAAAAACAATAATTTCAGATCGAGATGTAAAATTTACATCTGCCTTTTGGAGGACGTTATTCGCTGAACTGGGAACTAAGCTGAACTTTAGCACGACATATCATCCTCAAACCGACGGGCAGACAAAACGAGTAAACCAAGTGGTAAAAGATATGCTAAGGGCTTATGTGATGCAACAACCTTTGCTATGGGAAGAGTACTTACACCTGGTAGAGTTTGCGTATAATAATAGACATCATACCTCAACGAAAATGAGCCCTTTCGAAGTTTTGTACGGACGAAAATGCCGCACACTTTCGAATTGGGGCGGACCCGAAGATAGACTGAGTTTGGGGCCGGACATGCTCACAGAAATGGAGGATATGGTAAAAAAGGTGCGTGCCAGCTTGAAAGCTGCTCAAGATAGACAGAAAAATTTTGCAGATCGCAAAAGAAGATTCAAGGAATACCTGGTTGGAGATCATGTATTTATTAAGATTCAAGCCAAAAAGAGTACCTTGCAGTGGAGCGGGTGTGCCAAGCTAGCACCCCGATATTGTGGACCATTCCAAGTCCTGGTAAGAATCGGACCAGTAGCATACCAACTCGCCTTGCCTAGCCACATTCGGGTTCATAATGTTTTTCATGTTTCCGTATTAAAGAAATATGTCTATGATCCTAGACATGTGATCAAATGGAAAGATATTCAGGTGGGAATTGTTGCTTAAAATGAGCCTGGCAAAAAGGATTTGTTTAAAAAAAAACTAACTTAGACATTGTATGTGGTAGGTCGAACCGGAAGGAGAGGTGCTAGTCGAACCATTGAGCATCCTCGACCGGAGAGAAGTGCAGCTGCGGAAACGAGCTATTACCCAAGTTAAGGTACAATGGCAGCATTATGGACCTGAGGAGGCCACTTGGGAAGATGAAATATTAATGAAAAGAACCTATCCGGAGCTGTTTATGACTGAGAGACATCGGGATGATGTCCAATCTCAGGGGGAGGAGATGTAATGACCCGGAAAAATTATAAATGACTGTTATGTTGTTACCAGTTTAGGTAAAACATTGAACAAGAATTATTTTTACTTTCAAAATTACGTCATTATAAATGTTGTTAATTCATAATTGGAAATAAATGTGAAAATGAAAGTTAATAACTATTCTTTGGGGAATTGTTTTCTTTGCTGGTAATGCAAAGGAAAAACAGTTGCCAAGAAACAAACCCTAACTGTTTTCCTTCCTTCCTTAGTGAAAAGGAAAGGAAAAAGGAAAGATCGGGCTGTTAGAGGAACAAACGAACAGACGGTGAGAGAGGAAGGGGATGATTAAAAACAAAAGAAAAACATGCTAAGTCTGGTGAGGACCAGATAGCATGGGCACAGAGGTGCACTTTAACTTTTGCTGAAGGTAGTTGTCTGGCAAAGAAGCTTGGGGGGAGACTCGAAGTTCAAACGGTCTCATGGTCGGGAGGTAGACAAGCTGAAACTAGCTCGCTGCATAAGAGGAAAAAATTGTGCAATAATATTACAGGTAAGTATGTTGTCTTGATATTAAATACAGTATAGAGTATCTCTGTAGATGGATTTAATTAATGGTAAGCCTGTGTTTTCTTAAAGAATAGAGAAAAGAAATTACCCTGGTCTGCAAAATTAATACAGAGGGGTTACCAGTAATTTGGTAGAGAATAGATGCTTCCTTTTTAATAATCAAAGGGTAAAAAATACGCAAACAAGAATATCCTTTGTTTGTAGAAATATTACAGAGAATTATTAACAAATTAATATAGGGTAGGTGCCCTCAATCATATAGGAAACCGGATATCAAATTGCATTAAAATACAGTAAACCCTGTTGGTAAAAAAAAAAAACAACAGTAAGAGGATCCACTGAATATGATTCATACCGTGTTGATAGTTCGAATCAAACAAATAACAAGAAAAGCTCCACACAGTACTTATCTCATTATAGAATGTAATAAGAACCATTGAATACTTGCTACAGCCATATGAGTACAGAACTAAAATCAACACCCTCGGTACCGTAACTAATAACCAGAGCTTAATAAACAACGCATACATAAACTTTAGACTACCCAGAGAAATCAATATAAAGAACAGTAACTGCCACTCTGCAGATTAAGTTCGCAGCATATAGGTTCACGCCAACCGAACGAGCGTAGCAGAGTAATACCGAGTTAAGGTATTAACTGTTCAACAGACTAAACCAACATATAAATAAAACACCATTAAGTGGATAAGCACGCGAATGCGGAAACGACCCTTTTGCATGCATATCAAACATTGACGAAAAGCAAATAGAGCTATCTTGAATAAGTAATGACTTGGTTCCAATAAAACAGAGAAAACACGATATTCATTCCAGTGTATGAAATACCATTCTTTAAACAATATATAGTTCCACATAATACTGTAATAGAGTGTTGCGAAGTGACGGAGACCAGACAGTCACCAAGTCCTCGCTTCTATTAAACAAAAGGAAATTCGTATGAAACAGGGTTCGTAACCCAATCAGTACAATATACATTCAACCATCCGAACTAAACAGTTCGACCAAAAACAAAATAACAGTAAGACCCAAAGGGCCATGGAACTCGATGCCTTATGAAATGGCATTCGGCCAGCTCCCGAAAGAGTGTGGCCGGGAAACCAACTCCTCGCCAGAGAGCTCAAAGGAGCGACCTAGCATAAGAAAGAGAATCGTAACCACAGAATCCGATACCAATCCAGGTATAGACCATTAAACTGGAATGTAAAAACCATACCCGGAATGTGGAATGAGCACCGGTAGTATGGTTGGCCATTCCTTTCTCCACGGCATGGGCGCGCCAACACTGCACTACACATTCAGAGCAACCTGAGTAAAAATTAGGGATTATACATCCAAAGATACAGAGCACGATTATAATAATAAGGATTCAATAAGACTATACCTGGACGGGGTTTTAATTTGGTAAACTGCTGGTAAGTTTTCCCTCCAGGAATCTCTGAGCCCGCAAGCATACTGCCATAGCAACCTGTTAACGATATAACTTCATTTAAGCCGATTCCAAAAAAAGAACTGAAGACGATAATATCAAACAAACAAACTCATAAGGTACCTGTTCTTCCGTTGTCGGAATGAACACGCAAGGGGATGCTTTACCCTTCTTCGTGACAGCGACGGTCTCGTTTCAATCATAGAGTAACAAAAAAAAACTCAGGCGTAACAATGGCGGACTCACGAGCAGAGGAAACCCTCTCTGTAAACCAACTATGCGTCAAATGAAAGGCAGAAGCTCTAGAAAAGCCCAAATGAAGACCGTGCCCTCACTCCTGGCCATTCGATGAAGGGAGGTCCGATCATAACCATCCATCGAGTCTGGAATCCCGAGAAATCCACACAGTGCCAGAGATATTAATGGCAACAGCTACCCGCCATACGAAAGGCAGATTAGAGGAGGGAAACATTCTCCAAGGAGTTACAGGTGTCTGCCGACGGCATATCAACATAAATGAGACCGGAGTGGATCGCATTACCAACGCAGCCATGCGTACACGGGAGAATTCATTCAATGACAAAAATCAAAATTGCAATGGCGAGTCCACGTGCCAGTGCAGTTGGGAGGTTGGCGGATAACATCACATTAAAGTCTAAGTACTATAAGATGTAACCTTTCTACCATTGTAATATGGTGTATATATATAATTATGTTGCGTATACCTTTAACATAGTATCATGCCTTATGTGATTACGTATGTAATCGCTGAATAGGTGGTTATGACGTATAGGAATGGGCAGACCATTAAATTTTTTTTTATGGATGATCTATGGTAAATATTAATGAGGTTCATGACATGTGGTATCAGAGCCCAGTTACAAAACTGAGGCGTCTGGGCAAATAGAGATGCCCTCTATAATAATGTTATTTGTATAATACTGATTAGTATGCTAATAATCCTCTTGTTTTGTCATTAAATTTTATGAACTAGTACAGGTTCAGGAATTCAAAGAATTTCAACATGAGGAGAGCAGACAGTACATCTCACAGATACGCAATGGGACAAGGAACGCACGAACCAGAAAGTAACCCTGAGTTATGGGTACAGCTGGGAGAAGAAGCCAGAAATACAAACCAAGCTATTCTAGAAACGGTACAGGAACTAAAGAATGAGATGGCTCGGTTGCGAGAGGACAACGCACGATTAACAATGGAACAAGAAAGAATTTTAAAGAGTTTGTCTGACGGACAAAACCAACCACCAGTTAACCCTAGCATGGAACATCAGAGAATATCAGAAGAGCAGAACCATCATATGCCCCCAGAGCGATCAGAGGAACAGGAGGAACGTTCTGATAATGCTTATGAACAACAAACCTCAAAGAGACAAAGAGTGGAATTACAAGGGGAATCTCGTAAGATTAAACCACCACACTTTGATGCGGAGAAAGAAGAAGCAGCGGAAGCATGGTTGATCAACATGAATAAGTATTTTCAGTTGTATGAATACGACCATAACCTTAAGGCACGATTGGCTATTTTCCAGCTGCAAGGAAAGGCTACCTTATGGTGGGAGGAAGTCAAAATTGTAAAGGGAGTAACTGAGCAGACTATTACTTGGGTAAACTTCCAAAGGTATTTTAAGGAGAGGTATTTAATTGAACGTTTCTATGATGAAAAGGCAAAGGAATTTCACGATTTACGGTTGGGGCAGCAGACCATGGATGAATTCATTACTCGGTTTACCTCCTTACTCCGCTACGTACCATATATAAGGGAGGAAAAGGTGAAAGTACAACGATTTGTCAGCGCTTGCCACCTTATATGCGAGAGAGAATTGAGTTCGACAATCCAAAGTCTATGGATGAGGCGATTCGTAAAGCCAGAATTGGCTATCAACAAAGTAAGCAGAAAGGGGAAGCTGCTGGTAGGAAATGGAATGAGAAAAAGAATTTCAAGTCAATCGGAAGCAATAGAGGAAACCGTAGTGGCGGAAGCAAGGGGAATGTCAAAGGATTGAATAGTAGAATTCCATCCAAATCTACATCTAAACTCAAGATAGTAAATGAATCCCGGAATGGTGAACAACATGCTAGATTGGACAGCGAAGGGGCAGCAAGACCCCCGGTTCAGTGCTGGGGCTGTGGAGGGCCGCACTATGTCAAAAACTGCCCACAACGTAAAGGAACAGAACAGTTATCTCAAATTCATGAAGCTTCAACAGTTGGCGAGGTTGGACGTAGTGTGCCCAGAATTAATGCAGCACTGGAGGATCGGCAAGCAGAATACCAACCAACAATGGTCGAATTTGAAGGTAAAATCTCAGACTTACCTATAGCTGTTTCAATTGATCCAGGGGCTACACTAAGCTATATAAGTCCAAAATTAATAGAACGATGTAAATTACAGTCTGTTAAATTTAAAACTCCTTGGTTGGTACAATTAGCTACTGGAGCCAAAAGACGGGTAATGGAAAAAATCGATAATTGTTCCTTTACTATAGCGGAACAACCGATAACGGCTGATTTAAATATACTCCCTCTTGGTTCATATGACATTTTAATTGGAATGGACTGGTTGGAAAAACACTGGTCTTTAGTAGACTGCAAAACCAAGGTTATATATTACAGAGATCAGCATGGTGATAGGAAGGAAATACAGGGAATTAAACGACCTATGCAGATCCGCCCAATAACTGCAACCCAACTGGAAAAGTGCATCCGGAAACGATGCCAGATTTATGCTATTCAGGTAGGATATGCTGATGCTAAGGATAAATCAGCAACATTGAATGACATCCCTGTAATACAAGAATTTACAGATGTATTTCCTGAAGAAATTCCTGGGCTACCACCGAGAAGAAATATAGACTTTACTATAGAATTGGTACTAGGCGCAGCCCCAGTATCGCGGGCACCTTACAGAATGAGTGTGCCTGAGTTAACAGAATTAAAAATGCAGTTGCAAGAATTATTGGATAAAAACTACATTCGGCCCAGCGTGTCACCATGGGGACCCCGGTATTATTTGTTAAGAAGAAAGATGGAACTTTACGGATGTGTATTGACTATCGCCAACTGAATAAGCTGACCATCAAAAACAAATATCCATTACCTCGGATCGATGAATTGTTTGATCAAGTAAAAGGCGCGACGGTGTTTTCTAAGATTGATCTGTGATCCGGCTACCATCAGATCCGAATTAAGGAGGAAGACATTGCTAAAACTGCTTTTAGAACAAGGTATGGACACTATGAATTTGTAGTATTACCTTTTGGGCTAACAAACGCCCCTGCAACCTTTATGTGTCTGATGAATAGTATATTTCATCAGTATCTAGATCGATTCGTGCTGATATTCATTGATGATATACTGATATATTCTCGCACCAAGGAAGAACACCAGGCACATCTTAGAATGGTACTACAGACCCTTCGAGAGCATCAGTTATACGCCAAGTTTAGTAAATGCGATTTCTTCAAGGAAGAAATCCAATACTTGGGTCATGTGATTACAAAGAACGGGATTGCAATGGACCCAGAGAAAATAAAAGCTATAATGGAATGGCCCATACCCAAAGATGTGGCAGATATTCGGTCCTTTATGGGATTAGCCGGATATTACAGGCGATTCGTGGCAGGCTTCTCCAAAGTGGCCTTCCCCATCACCTCATTACAGAAAAAGGGAAAAGCATTCCAATGGACCACAAATTGCCAGAAACGTTTTGAGCAGTTGAAACACCTGCTCACTACAGCACCTGTTTTAAGTATCGCAGATCCCAATAAAGATTATGTGGTATGCACGGATGCAAGCAAAGAAGGCTTGGGAGGAGTATTGATGCAAGAAGGCAAAGTGATTGCATACGAGTCTCGAAAGTTGAAAGAGCATGAGCAGAAATACTCTGCTTATGATTTAGAGTTGGCTGCCGTCATACATGCCTTGAAAATGTGGCAGCATTATCTTATGGGCAGAAAATTTTTGTTGCTAACCAACCATCACAGCCTAACAAATTATTTTAGTCAGCCCACTTTGAATGCCAGACAAGAAATATGGGTAGACTTCTTAAGCAGTTTTGATTTCGACATTAAGCACTTACAGGGAAAGGAGAATAGAGTGGCAGATGCCTTAAGTCGAAAGGTACAAAATCTGTACGAAATTTCCATTAGTGAATGGAAAAGTCCTTTCGAAGAAATGATAAAGGAAGCCGCGGAACAAGATGCTGAGTATCAACAAATAAAACAGCAATTACAACAATCTTCCAACGAGAAGAATCTGCAAGGATATGATCTGGATGATACAGGAATGTTGTATTACCAGAAAAGATTATTTGTCCCAAACCAAAACAAAATTAAGAATCTAATACTAGATGAATTCCACATTAGCCATTACGCAGGTCATCCTGGATATCAGAAAATGATTACAGCAATCAGAAAAGATTACTTCTGGCTAGGGATGAAGAAGAACGTGGTTGAATACTTGGCACGTTGTTTGGAATGCCAACAAATTAAAGCAGAACATCAGCATCCGGCGGGACTGCTACAACCACTACCCATTCCAGAATGGAAATGGGAAACCATTTCCATGGATTTCATCACTGGATTACCTAAGACAAAGAAAAACAATGACTCCATTATGGTGGTTGTAGATAAGTTGAGCAAAGCTGCCCATTTCATACCTGTACAATCCACTTATAGAGACGCACAAATTGCTCACATTTTTATGCGGAACGTGTTCAAATTACATGGACTCCCAAAAACAATAATTTCAGATCGAGATGTAAAATTTACATCTGCCTTTTGGAGGACGTTATTCGCTGAACTGGGAACTAAGCTGAACTTTAGCACGACATATCATCCTCAAACCGACGGGCAGACAAAACGAGTAAACCAAGTGGTAAAAGATATGCTAAGGGCTTATGTGATGCAACAACCTTTGCTATGGGAAGAGTACTTACACCTGGTAGAGTTTGCGTATAATAATAGACATCATACCTCAACGAAAATGAGCCCTTTCGAAGTTTTGTACGGACGAAAATGCCGCACACTTTCGAATTGGGGCGGACCCGAAGATAGACTGAGTTTGGGGCCGGACATGCTCACAGAAATGGAGGATATGGTAAAAAAGGTGCGTGCCAGCTTGAAAGCTGCTCAAGATAGACAGAAAAATTTTGCAGATCGCAAAAGAAGATTCAAGGAATACCTGGTTGGAGATCATGTATTTATTAAGATTCAAGCCAAAAAGAGTACCTTGCAGTGGAGCGGGTGTGCCAAGCTAGCACCCCGATATTGTGGACCATTCCAAGTCCTGGTAAGAATCGGACCAGTAGCATACCAACTCGCCTTGCCTAGCCACATTCGGGTTCATAATGTTTTTCATGTTTCCGTATTAAAGAAATATGTCTATGATCCTAGACATGTGATCAAATGGAAAGATATTCAGGTGGGAATTGTTGCTTAAAATGAGCCTGGCAAAAAGGATTTGTTTAAAAAAAAACTAACTTAGACATTGTATGTGGTAGGTCGAACCGGAAGGAGAGGTGCTAGTCGAACCATTGAGCATCCTCGACCGGAGAGAAGTGCAGCTGCGGAAACGAGCTATTACCCAAGTTAAGGTACAATGGCAGCATTATGGACCTGAGGAGGCCACTTGGGAAGATGAAATATTAATGAAAAGAACCTATCCGGAGCTGTTTATGACTGAGAGACATCGGGATGATGTCCAATCTCAGGGGGAGGAGATGTAATGACCCGGAAAAATTATAAATGACTGTTATGTTGTTACCAGTTTAGGTAAAACATTGAACAAGAATTATTTTTACTTTCAAAATTACGTCATTATAAATGTTGTTAATTCATAATTGGAAATAAATGTGAAAATGAAAGTTAATAACTATTCTTTGGGGAATTGTTTTCTTTGCTGGTAATGCAAAGGAAAAACAGTTGCCAAGAAACAAACCCTAACTGCTTTCCTTCCTTCCTTAGTGAAAAGGAAAGGAAAAAGGAAAGATCGGGCTGTTAGAGGAACAGACGGTGAGAGAGGAAGGGGATGATTAAAAACAAAAGAAAAACATGCTAAGTCTGGTGAGGACCAGATAGCATGGGCACAGAGGTGCACTTTAACTTTTGCTGAAGGTAGTTGCCTGGCAAAGAAGCTTGGGGGGAGACTCGAAGTTCAAACGGTCTCATGGTCGGGAGGTAGACAAGCTGAAACTAGCTGGCCGCATAAGAGGAAAAAATTGTGCAATAATATTGCAGGTAAGTATGTTGTCTTGATATTAAATATAGTATAGAGTATCTCTGTAGAGGGATTTAATTAATGGTAAGCCTGTGTTTTCTTAAAGAATAGAGAAAAGAAATTACCTTGGTCTGCAAAATTAATACAGAGGGGTTATCAGTAATTTGGTAGAGAATAGATGATTCCTTTTTAATAATCAAAGGGTTTGTACGGGAAAGAATACGCAAACAAGAATATCCTTTGTCTATAGAAATATTACAGAGAATTATTAACAAATTAATATAGGGTAGGTGCCCTCAATCATATAGGAAACCGGATATCAAATTGCATTAAAATATAGTAAACCCTGTTGGTAAAAAAAAAACAACAGTAAGAGGATCCACTGAATATGATTCATACCGTGTTGATAGTTCGAATCAAACAAATAACAAGAAAAGCTCCGCACAATACTTATCTCATTATGGAATGTAATAAGAACCATTGAATACTTGCTACAGCCATATGAGTACAGAACTAAAATCAACACCCTCGGTACCATAACTAATAAACATAGCTTATTAAACAACGCATACATAAACTTTAGACTACCCAGAGAAATCAATATAAAGAACAGTAACTGTCACTCTGCAGATTAAGTTCGCGGCATATAGGTTCACGCCAACAGAACGAGCGTAGCAAAGTAATACCGAGTTAGGGTATTAACTGTTCAACAGACTAAACCAACATATAAATAAAACACCATTAAGTGGATAAGCACGCGAATGCGGAAACGACCCTTCTGCATGCATATCAAACATTGACGAAAAGCAAATAGAGCTATCTTGAATAAGTAATGACTTGGTTCCAATAAAACAGAGAAAACACGATATTCATTCCAATGTATGAGATACCATTCTTTAAACAATATATAGTTCCACATAATACTGTAATAGAGTGTTGCAGAGTGACGAAGATTAGACAGTCACCGAGTCCTCGCTTCTATTAAACAAAAGGAAATTCGTATGAAATAGGGTTCGTAACCCAATCAGTACAGTATACATTCAACCATCCGAACTAAACAGTTCGACCAAAAACAAAATAATAGTAAGACCCAAAGGGCCATGGAACTCGATGCCTTATGAAATGGCATTCGGCCAGCTCCCGAAAGAGTGTGGCCGGGAAACCAACTCCTCGCCAGAGAGCTCAAAGGAGCGACCTAGCATAAGAAAGAGAATCGTAACCACAGAACCTGATACCAATCCAGGTATAGACCGTTAAACTGGAATGTAAAAACCATACCCAGAATGTGGAATGAGCACCGGTAGGATGGTTGGCCATTCCTTTCTCCGCGGCATGGGCACGCCAACACTGCACTACACATTCAAAGCAACCTGAGTAAAACTTAGGGATTATACATCCAAAGATACAGAGCACGATTATAATAATAAGGATTCAATAAGACTATACCTGGACGGGGTTTTAATTTGGTAAACTGCTGGTAAGTTTTCCCTCCAGGAATCTCTGAGCCCGCAAGCATACTGCCATAGAAACCTGTTAACAATATAACTTCATTTAAGCCGATTCCAAAAAAAGAACTGAAGACGATAATATCAAACAAACAAACTCATAAGGTACCTGTTCTTCCGTTGTCGGAATGAACGCGCAAGGGGATGCTTTACCCTTCTTCGTGACGGCGACGGTCTCGTTTCAATCATAGAGTAACAAAAAAAAACTCAGGCGTAACAATGGCAGACTTGCGAGTAGAGGAAGCCCTCTCCGTAAACCAACTATGCGTCAAATGAAAGGCAGAAGCTCTAGAAAAGCCCAAATGAAGACCGTGCCCTCACTCTTGGCCGTTCGATGAAGGGAGGGCCGATCATAACCATCCATCAAGTCTAGAATCCCAAGAAATCCACACAGTGCCAGAGATATTAATGGCAATAGCTACTCGCCATACGAAAGGCAGATTAGAGGAGGGAAACATTCTCCAAGGAGTTACAGGTGTCTGCCGACGGCATATCAACATAAATGAGACCGGAGTGGATCGCATTACCAACGCAGCCATGCGTACACGGGAGAATTCATTCAATGACAAAAATCAAAATTGCAATGGTGAGTCCACGTGCCAGTGCAGTTGGGAGGTTGGCGGATAACATCACATTAAAGTCTAAGTACTATAAGATGTAACCTTTCTAGCATTGTAATATGGTGTATATATCTAATTATGTTGCGTATACCTTTAACATAGTATCATGCCTTATGTGATTACGTATGTAATCGCTGAATAGGTGGTTATGACGTATATGAATTGGCAGGCCATTAAATTTTTTTTTTATGGATGATCTATGGTAAATATTAATGAGGTTCATGACAGGGCACAAACATACAGACAAACTTAAATATCCCCAACTTAAATATCCCCTCATACTGGATTGTAGAATAAGCCTCTCGGCTCAATTATATATATATATATATATATATATATATATATATATATATAATATATATATATATATATATATATATATATATATATATATATATATATATATATTATATATATATATATATATATACTGAAGTAAATGAAATTATTATTTAATTAGTTTATTTTTATATTAATATTAACATTTAAATATCATATTATAGATTTTAATTTATTTTTCCATTTTAATTTATGATAAAGAAGTTATACTTGTTATTTATGTTAAATAATTTTTTTAATAACATATTGAACCTTGGATGGGGTGTCACGAGAGTGTGATGGTGGGGGTGGGTTGCTACCATCCCAAATGACCTTTCAATCATGGGATGTGGTAGCCTATAACCCTAAAGTTATAAAGCCCAAAGAAATGAACAATCAATTTAATCTTCACACCATGTTTTTATATACCAATTCACATCAGCCACACCCTTGTCTAATCAGACTCATTTAGTGTGTCATCACTTGATGTAACCCTTATGTCTAATTAGTCACATTTAATGTGTCATCACTTGATGTAACCCTTATGTGAGCACTCAGGTGTAGCAAGGTATAGTTGGTAGGTCCCTATAATACTAGTGTACCTCCCTTATTGTTATTCTTAGTGTAACCCCCTTATTGTTATTGTTGTGCCTCACAGAAGCCTACTATTATTATCGTTGTGCCCTTACATTATTATTGTTATGTAGGCTCTAATTATATTGTGACCCCTTAGACTCCTATATATACCAAGGAGGCCTTGTCATTTCAATCATCCAAGAATTGTTTATTTATACTATGTAAAGGAGGTTTCCCCTCGAAGAGGATAATTTTCAAGTCAATGTCCTATATTTTCTTCTATTTTATGATCTCAGTGCATAACATTTGATATCAAAGCTTTGTAATCTATGGTTTCGTTGCTTAAAACATGTCACATTGGAATTTTCGCTATAATTTATTTATTTATTTTTATTTTTTTTGTGAGGCTTCTGTTAGCACTTGAAATTTCACCTAGGCTGAGATAGACAAATCTCAAGGCTACATCAAACCATTCAGCCTCGTAGCTAGCCCTACGAGGCAAGAGAAGGCTCTCTCCGGTAAAACTCGGTGGATTTTTCAATAGGATGAGTTGACCAATTAGAAACACTGATATTAGGCTAATAAACTGATAAGGAGGGTTGATTTAAAGTTTTTGGGGTTTTTGGTGGCAATTGGAGGGAGTGCAATTCAGGGTGCGGGGATTGAGCTCAGTTTTTGCAGGTGGGTCTTTGGGGCAAGGTAGGAGTTTTTGCTGATGCCTTTAGCTGAGATGGATGATCAAGGAGGAAAGAAGAGAAGCTAAAGAGGGCAAACAATGACTTTGAATCCTCTCTAGACAGTGGAAAACATAAATATTAAACAAAATTGAAAGCTGAGCATGGCATGCATGAATTCAAACTTTATCACTTCTTTTGTTTAATTAGCAGCAATAGAATAAGAGATGGAACACATAAACACACTTACAATGACAAGTAGGAAACACACCATCAGCACAATAATCCATAAGAATCCACAATGATGTCTGCAAAACCCTGGCTTCCTTTTCCTCAAATTGCAGAGATACAAGTAAAATATACAATAGAGCTTCTCCCTCAAGAGTCCAACCATGAAAATGAGTAAGAGAAGGCATAATATAGAAGATCTAACTCCTTTCCCCACCTCTAGGGATCGAGCTCAGCTTCCTAGGAGCTGTTTCAACTAATTCTAAACTAATCACTAGATAATAGGCAGTCAAAACAACTTGCCTCTAAAACTTAGGAAACCTATCCATGCATTAAATATTTACCATTTACATCAAGGAAACTTCTAGAAGTGTTCAAGGAGAGTAAAAGTATCTAAGTGCCATGAAAATTACACAAAAATCCATCATTTACATGCCTCAAAAGTCAACCAAAGTAAAAAACAGTGTTTTGCTGGCCGAACTGGTCAAAACAGTGAAATTTCCCTGAGTGGTCGCGCCCCTCACTTTGACTGGTCGCGCGCATTGACAGCTATGTTTGAGGGCCTTCCCGGTGTCCAAATCAGGTGTAAGATATCTCATTGGAAAGGTCTGTGAGTCTACTTTCCAACCCCACTGGAATTTCTGAATTTGGAGTTGATTTGACCCCTCAAAAGTCATTTTTTCCAAGGCAGCTTTCTGCAACTCAAAAAAGGGGCAGAAAGTCAAAATTTGCATGTATTTTGAGCTTTTGGGAGCCCAAATCTTCATAAAATCTGAAACCCATCCATAGGCAAGTGTATTTTTGCATGATAATTCCAAAAATGTAGAGTTTTCCCCGTTCTGAGCTGTCCCCATGACTGGTCCCGCGCGGGGTGAGACCACTCAAATGGCCAAAACCTGTAACATTCTCAAAAATGCCAAAAATGCTTCAAAACTCTCAAAATTTCTTGGGTTTGCTGCTAGGAGGATTCTAATGAGTGTCATGATGAGTGAGAGAAGCCTTGGCCAAGATATGGAGCGGGTTGGTCTTCTTTCTCGTTTTTGTGCCTTGACCAACTGTACTGGAAACATGAGATT
>APFE030948706.1:4203-33619 GCA_000404065.3 Pinus taeda | reverse complement strand
TTAGGGTTTGAGTGCTTGTGAGAGGGGTAGGGTTTATAACTTAGGAATGGGGGTAGGGCAACATTTATGTGCAAATGAAATAGGACAGAGATGCAAACATGATTATTAATGAAAGAGTGGAAAAAGGAAGGGATCAATGGGACAATAAACACTTGAAACAGTCACAAAACCCTAGCATTTTACAAACATTAGCAACGGCCATATTAATCCATTCACTTGCAACTTTAAATGATAAAACCATGACACATATCATTATTTTCACCATCCAAATCATCATTCATGAATTGAGTGCCTACCTCGATCAACTTAGCAAGCAAGAGGGTGATTTGGTCAATTTGGAGTGGTTCTGTAGAAAACAGTTTGAGTGGTCGCGCCCTTGCCCTGAGTGGTCGCGCCCTGCCTGAGTGGTCACGTCCTTTGGAAAAATACACTGCAGAGGGGTCGCTGAGTGGTCGCGCCCCACCCAACTAGTCGCGCACCGAGCTTGAGTGGTCGCGCCCCCTGAAAATGACTCCCACTTTCTGCAAATCGCCTCTTTTGACCTCTCACTCGTTTTTGCAAGCTCTCAAATGCATAATGAGGCTGTTTAGAGGGAAATTTACTCTTTATAGGCCCAATTTGAAAAAAAATTAACTTACCAAACCCACTTTCTAATGTTTTTGTTTTGACATTCACTTTAACACTGTTTTGAGTTCACTTTGTCCTGAATTTGATCTTTTGAGTGCTTTAACTTCGTTCTTTTTACAGGTTGACCATCTGATGGACTCTGGCGAGGAAACCAGGGTTATTGCCAGCATTTTGAAGAATTTTGAAAATTTTCCTTATTTTTTGCAAATTTCACATGACCTTGGGTTTAAAAACGGGGTTTTTAAATCCAAGGTATAAATGAGTTGTACCTGATGAAAAATATCAATGGAACATATTTACATACCTCCTTCCGGCTTGCTGGGACTATTAGACCCTTTGACTCATGACCTTGCAGTGATTTTTGACCAAAACCCTAGACCTAAGACTTGGGATTTCAAGACAAACATAAAACAAGTGTAACACAAGCTCATTTAAATGATATGATCTATTCAGCAAAGCAAGAAGGGAACAAAGACCAGCTCCTCCATCAGTTTATATGGCATGCCTAACGGGATGCAAAACTGATACTGATGAGACACCTACCTATGCATAATGCAAAGAGCTTTTGATCACCGATGGAGGGCTCAAGACCGACACTAACAGCTTCAAAAGCTCAAATTTCGACCATGTGGAGAAAAAATCTTAGTGAACTTCGTATCAAAATTTTGAATCTTGGTTCACAATATTTTCTGAGATATGGTCCAGAGAAGTCAGGGTTTCTGCATGCTCCAGAATTCAATCTCAAACATGTGACCTAGAGAAACTCATCATAACTTTATCATCGAACATTGTATTTCTATTTTGTAAAAATTGACCAAAAGTGCACAAGTTGTAGTTTCTCGTGTATCAATTTCAAGGCTTAAGGCTGAAACAACGACACGTGGCATCTCGTACAAGTTCGTTCCACTGAACCATTCCATAATCAGGTCATCATGGGATATTTGGAATAATTTTATCTTGAAGAATCCAATCTTGATCTAACTTGTGGTATTGGAAAGAAGACTCAGAGTGCTACCACAAGATCCAATTTCAAACCTTGGGAGACTGAAATTATAAAGATACAACAGTTTCATGATTGAGCTCCTAAAAGAAAGAAAAATGTGTGTATTTTTTAAAATTTTGCATAACTTTTGTTTGTAAGAGCAGTTTGATGTGATTCAAAGGGCATATTGAAGCATAGATATCTTTGCTTGATTCCAAAATGCCTCGACCAAGAAAAAAAAAAGATACACCTAGTAAGAAACCAGAAAGATCTACTATGATACATGATGAAAAGGAAGAAATGCGACATGATATATCAAAATTACGAGGCCAAGTGCAACAAATTTCGCTCTCATAAAAAGTAACAAAAAATGAATTGGAATCCATGATGAATGTTAGGATAGATGGTATAAAAAGAGATATGGATGTTTTGAATGATGATTTAAAAGAAGACATGGAAGCAATGATGAATGTCAAGATGGAAGGGTTGAAGGAAGGTTTGGCAAAGTTGCTAGAAGAAAGGATTCCCAGTGGTAATCCATGAAAATCATGATGAGGAAAAAAGGAATATGAATTATGATTTTAGAGACTCCAATGTTGGGTTTAAGACCCACCACATTCCAAATATAGATATGAGGAAGTTTGATGGAAAGGATCTGGTAACATGGATACTGCAGAGGGAGCAATTATTTGATCTACATGATGTGCCGCACACACAAAAGGTACGCATTGCATCTTTATATTTGGAACATAATCAATTTGTGTGGTATTGATGGATTTGTTCTTGAAAATCAATTGTCACTTGGATAATTTTTGCAAAAGAATTGGTAGCACATTATGAGGATACAAAGAGCAATACCTTTTTTAGCCAATTTATAAATCTCAAATAAAAGTGTTCAATGGCAGAGCACGTTGAGGACTTCCAAAGATTGAATATCAAGGTAAATGTTATTCCAAAGGAGCATAGGATTGATGTCTTCATAGAGACTTTAAAGGATAACATCCAACATGAGGTTCACCTTTAGGAACCTAATTCATTGGAGAAGACATTCAAGGTGGCAAGAAAATTTGAAAGAAAAATTATGGAAACAAGGAAGTCTACTACTCACAACTATAAAGATGGAAGTGTTGTTGCTCCTAACTGCCTCCCACAACCCACAAAGTTGACACCACAACAACTGGAGGAAAAAGGAGAAAAATGGATTTGTTGAAGTTGTGATAGAAAATACACTAAGGGTCATAAGTGCATTGAGAATAAATTAGTTTACATAGATTATGAAAAGGAGGAAGAAAAGAAACAAGAAACATCAAAAGAAGAGGATATACACTAGGATCCGACCCCTAAGAAAGAAGAAATGACTCTAAACATGTCTTGTAATGCATTGACATAAATTTCCACTCCTTAAACTCTCAAGATATAAGGATATATCAAGAAAAAAAAGAAATAATGCTTATCGATTCGGGTAGCACTCATAATTTTATTCATTGTAAGATAGCCAAGGAATTGAATTGATTTTTATATCCAACGCTAGAGTATCAAGTGATGGTTGCAAATGGAGGAACTATAAATTGCTCATGGAAGTGTCATAATATCAATCTAACCATGGGGGAATTTGTATTACATAGTCTAATTCTTTCCATTCCAATGGGTGGTGCTGACATTGTATTAGAGTCCAATGGTTACATCATTTAAGGTTGATAGCTTTTAATTTTCAAGAACTTTTCTTGATATTTTCCTGGGAAGTAAAGGAAATTGAATTAAGGGCATCATAGGGAAACCGGGGAAGATAATCAACTCTAATGGCATGACAAATCTTTTGAAGAAAGAACAACGAGGCATTATTGCACAATTATTCTCACTAGATGTTCAAACATTGAAATCATTTGTTTCTCCAGATCTCCAAATAATCTTGGACAATCATTCCAATCCCACCTATTTGTGATCATGATCATGCTATTCACTTGATTCCAAGAAGCGTTCCTCCAAACATCAGAACTTACAAATATCCCTATGCCCAAAAGAGCGAAATTGAATGTATGGTTCCAAAACTCCTAGAGGCGGTGATAATTCAACCAAGCCAAAGTTATTTTTATACTCTAGTAGTATTGGTAAACAAGAAAGATGGATCATGGCGTATGTGTCTGGATCATAGGGAGCTCAACAAGCTCATTATTAAATACAAATTTCCCATTCCTATCATTGATGAATTTTTGGATGAATTACATGGAGCAATTTACATCACCAAGCTGGATCTTCGTTTGAGATATCACCAAATTAGAATGAAGACTGCAAACATTCTGAAAACAACATTTAGAACTCATGAAGGTCATTATGAATTTTTGGTCATGTCTTTTGGCCTTACTAATGCACCTTCCACAAGTATTGGAAGGATCATGTTCAACATGTTGACAGGGTGCTCAAACTATTGGAGGAGAAACAATTGTATGCAAAAACCTCCAAATGTTTCTTTGGGGTACAGGAGGTGGAATATTTGGGGCATATTGTATCTCGTGAGGGTGCTAAGGTAGGTCCCAACAGAATTAAAGCCATCAAGGAATGGAAAATACCCACAACCCTAAAACATCTTCAAGGATTTCTCGAGTTTACAGAGTATTATCGCAAGTTTGTTAAGAATTATAGGAAAATAGTAGCACCTCTAACGAAAATATTGAAGAAAGATGCATTTTTTTGGTGGAAGCAACTAACTCCTTTAAACATTTTAAAGAGGCAATGTGCCAAGCCCCGATTTTAGCTACTCCAGACTTCACAAAAACCTTTATAGTGGAATGTAATGCCTTAATAAATGGAATTGGTGTTTTTTTAATGCAAGAGGAAAGACACGTTACTTTTGAAAGTCGCCCAATCAAAGGAAAGTATTTACATAAACCTATTTATGATAAGGAAATGTTGGCAATACTACATGCCCTGAAGCCATGGCACCCTCACCTAATGGGAAAACACTTCAAGGTAAAAACAAATCATGATAGTCTTAAATACTTGTTGGAACAAAGATTATCTTTAGAAGTGCAGCAAAAATGGATCACTAAGATGTTGGGTTATGACTTTGAAATCATCAACTAAAAAGGGAAGCAAAATGTTGTTGCAAATGCACTCTCAAAAAACAATGAGGAAATGGAAACATTTCTCTATGCCATTTCCATTATACAACCTGACTGGGTAACTAAAGCAAGGGAGGAATGAAAGAATGATGAAGAGGCATGGAAACCCATTCAAGAGTTACAACAAGATCCCATTACATATGATATATTTATCTGGAAAATTACTCATTATGGTACAAAGATTGCTTATATCTATGTAAGAATTCCAAACTCAGACAAATGATTGTTTTTTAATTGCACACATCTCCTTTAGGAGGGAGCTCGGGATTTTTAAAAACTTACCACACAGGCAAAAATGATTTTTTTTTTGGATGGCCTTAAATATGATATTCACAAGTTTGTGGCAGAATGTTTGGTCTGCCAACAAAATAAAGTTGAGACAGTTAAGACCCTGGGTTTGTTACAACCTTTAGCCATTCCAAGTCATCATTTGGAGGAAGTCTCAATGGATTTTATCACAAGTTTACCCAAGTCTGAAGGAAAGAGTGTCATCTTGGTGGTAGTTGATAGACTTACCAAGTATGCAAACTTTTGTGCATTATCTCATATTTTTAAATTCAATACAACTGCTACTGCATTTATGAAAACAATTTAAAAGCCACTTGGAAACCCAAAGATGATTGTAAGTGCAGAGATCCCATTTTCATTGGAAATTTTTGAACGAAATTATTTTCTTCTCTTGGTACTTAATTAGCTCGTAGCTCATCTTATCATCCTCAATTTGATGGGAAAATTGAAATAGTCAACAAATGTTTGGAAGGATATCTTCATTGCTTTGTATCTGATAAACAAACATAATGGGTTACGTGGTTATCTCTAGCTAAATGGTGGCATAACACTTCCTTCCATACTGCAGCAAAAATTACCCCATTTATGACACTTTATGGATATCATCCACCTTCCATCACATCATCTTTAAGAGAAAATTCTAAGGTTCAAGGAGTGGAAGATCACAATGAGCATCAACAACAAGTTCTCCAACTCTTAAAGGATAACCTCACTTTGGCACAGAATCGAATGAAATAACATGCAAATCAACATCACAATGAAAGAAGTTTTGACATAGGCAACTGGGTATTTTTATGGCTACAACCATACAAACAAATGTCCCTCAAGCAAGCTAAGAAGGATAATAAATTATCACCCAAGTATTATGGTTCTTACAAGGTGTTGCAAAGATTGGTACTCTGACATACAAACTCGAGTTGCCCGCATCTTCCCGAGTACACCCAATATTCCATGTTTCATGATTAAAAAAGTTTATCAGTGACAAGATCCCAGTTCAAAAAATATTGTCAGAACTTGACGATGAAGAAAAAATCATATTGGAGCCTGAAGTAGTCACAGAAACAAGAACCCAACAAATACGAAATTGATCAGTTTTAGAGTATCTCATTAAGTGGAAGAACTTACCTGCTGAAGATTCCACATGGGAGGATGAATATTTTATGCAGAAGCATCCAAAACTACTCAAGCGTTGAGGACAATACTTTTTTTAAGGAGGGGCATGTTAGGTCCCTATAATATTATTTTACCTCCCTTATTGTTATTTTTAGTGTAACCCCCTTATTTTTATTGGTGTGCCCATGTAGCCCTGATATTGTTATCGTTGTGCCCCATATAAGCCCACTATTATTATTGTTGTGCCCTTACATTATTATTGTTATGTAGGCTTTGATTATATTGTGACCCCTTAGACTCCTATATATACCTAGGAGGTATTGTCATTTGAATCATCCAAGAATTGTTAATTTATGCGATGTAGTGGAGGTTTCCCCCTTGAAGAGTCTAATTTTCAAGTCGTTGGTATATCTTTTCTTCTAATAATTTTGTGATTTGGTTGCATAATAATAGTTATGGAATTTACAACCAATGGAACCAATCTTCTATATCACCATCTGGTTAGCAATTTCATCCTTTAGTCCGTTGAGCATCCTCAGGAGCCTCTGGAGAGGCACTCGATAGTCTGGCGGAAACCATTTTCTCTCACTGGAGATTGCATGCTAGGGGAATTTCCCCTTCTGGATCCCTTACATACGTTGGATTAGAACTTCAACAAGGTCCCCAAACTGCAAGTGGTTGGTGTAAACAGGAAAGCTAGCTAGCCACAAGGGGGCTTCACTGGGGGAGAAATATCATACCACGTGGGTTCATATTGGGGAATATATATTGAGGAAAAAATGACAAAATATATTAGGGGATATATAGGGGGTAAAGGGTTTTTATATTGGAAAATATAAAAAATGGAGCTCAAAGTTAATGAAAAAATATAAAGGGGTGTAAAAAATGTTAATGAAAAAATGGATACCTACAATATCTAGTGAAAGTAGGGGTTTTTTAAATTGGGAAGCTATATTGAGTTTATATTGGTAGGGGATTAAATAATGTGAATTTCAGAGAGATTTTTCAATATGTCGTCAAATTAACGGTATTGTTTAATATGCCACGAACGCACGTGATATGTCAGAGGTTCACTGAGTGAATCCCCCATGGCTAGCCAATGGGAAAAACCCCACATCAATGGCTTTTTCTAGTTCCACTAACAGTGAGCATTCTGAAGAGGCCAAGAACAAAGCTCCCTACCAAATTTTTCTCACTTTACACAACTTGCTAATCACAATTGCCATGCAGTAATGTACTAAACAAAAGCACTCTCCCTCAAACATGTTTAATTCCCCTTTCTCTAGGTTTAGCTTAGCTCGCTCTCCTCAACATTTGTTGGCTAGTTTTGTTTCTTTGTCTTGACCCTTGTGTTTTCAACCTTTTTTGATCGATATTTTCTCCCTTCATAAGGATGACTCTTGCTCTCCTTCCCAGCTTTCTATTCTCATCAATACTACCCTTTGTTGGCTTTCCTTCTTATTATCCTACCTCTCGCCTCTCTAGGATGCGGATGACCTTGAGTGTTGGTCAACACTTCTAATGTGTTCCTATCTTGCTTCTCATTGCCTCCCACACTTCCTCACTTGTCTTATTCTTGACATCCTTCCTTTTGTCATGTGGCTTGGTCACCTTCCTAGTAGCGTTGCCATGCCTTGTTAGCGGGCTAGAGTTATATGTGGAGCTACTTATTATCAAGAGTGAGCCAATCATGAAAGTATAAGATCCCCCACAAACTAGCAGAAGTTTCTACTCTCTTTCGAGATCTGACACTAGGCCCCATCCAATCAAAATTAACACAAGTTGAGGGGGAAGGAACCTCCCAAAGGTACCTTCTCTTAGATATTGAAGTACTAGTTAAGTTGGCATACTTGGTGCTTGACATAGGCCACACGCAAGTGTTAGAAATACTTTATTATATTTTTTGGAGATGGAAAAGATATTCAAAGTGGTCAAATATTTTTATTTAGAGAATGGTTAAAGTAATTAACAAATAAAATGAGTTATTAATCACTTTGCAAGGATTAAGAAATGTGTGAATTTGAAATAATTATTAAGTAGTGATTTAACAATTATTCCAAAAATAAAATTAATGAATAATAAATGAATAGTGATTTATTTAATTATTCCTAGGTGATTTAGTGAAATGTGTTGAGAAATAATTATCAAATAATGATTTAATAATTATTTCTAGAGAAAATTAAATAAATCATGATTTATCAATTATTCTTATGGGGTTTTTTAATTTTAAACAAAAATAATTTAATAAAAATGGTTTACTAAATTATTTCCTATAGTGAAAGTGGTTTTACTATGGTAAAATTAATCCTACATGGTGTATTTCAGGAGAAAATCGTATGACCGAAATATGTTGTAGGTTATATTTCCATGAGACGCCAAAGGGAGAGAGGGAGAGAGAGAAAGAGAGAGAGAGTTGAATCAATGCAAGGAAGGACAGAGGAATGGAGGGGGTGAGACCTACTAAGATGATATAAATCTCTTTTTACTTTGGAGTACATGATCTCAAACGCATTAAGGGAGGCATACCCATACCCGCCGAGATAACTGAGTAAAAATAATAATGGCGTGCCCAACAATGTGGGAATAAGCTATAAAGTACATGATACACTGGTATCAATGGGCCAGAATGTGATACAATAATGCAATGAGTCCCATATACATAATGTGCTTGGAAAGCAGAGGCCATGACTAAAAACAAGAACATTTGTTGATCTGAGTACATGAGACATAACACCCCTCAAGCTGACATGGTGAGGGGGAATCACAACCAAAGAAGTCATGTTGCATAAGAAAGGGCTCTGAAGATCTAAATGGATCATCTGAATGATACATGCATGTTGTGGGCGCTGTAAGCGGTGAAAATTGAACCCATCAAATCTGTGGAACTGCATCTGAGGTTGAATCATAAGTTGCGAACATTCAGGCATGTGGGGGGCTACCTAAAGAGCCACCCCCTCATGTGGTTTGGAACATCTCACACACACCCAGAAATACTAGTACAATCTATTGGATCACTAGACCATGTGTACGATTCTCGATCGTGCGATAATGAGCTGGAATCGAGCACGTGAGAAACAACCATGTCAAAGGGGAATAATGATTCCCTTTGCTTGATATGAGGCACCAAATAATGATGAACGTTGGAACCAAGGTACACTGCCCTCTAGACCACTCTCCTAGAATAAATGTGTTGAACTCAACAAAAGAAGGCTCGTAAAAGGGGAAGCAATGAGGATTCCTCAACAAAGGCATGAAGGTCATAGAAATGTGACTGATGGACTGACACCAAGGATGATGATGGAAGGATACAAGATGAGGGATCGACTAACGACTTCCCTTGTCAGAGTATGATATGCATGGTTAACCTGGCAGCAAATGACTCGATCCCAGAAGGGATGGTCAGTTACCTAGACACAGGATCTTCAAAGATGGAGCAGGATAGTTAGAGGCCAAATATGAGAAAAATGGGATGAATGAGACACAAATATGGATGAAACATTGTAAGTAAACTCAAACACACTTGGAACAGACTCCATGGATGTAAGGGTGACTCATTTTTAGTGCTCTGAACAAGAGGGACTCGACGATGCTGCCATAGATGAGAGGCCCAAAGGGGACCATAAGAAAATGAGTAAAAAGAGTTACTCACGATGAAAATTGACACGTGATTCAACCAATGCAAAGGTAAAGTGGTACCAGAGTACAGGCAGTTCATATGAAGAAATTCAATTATAATACACAACAAAGTGATACCTCATGGAAAAAGTGGCTTCCTAGTGAAGTGTCAAATTACCAAAAACAAAGAGAGACCCATTATAGGACTCTATGAGAGCTTTCCGACGGTGCTGATAGTCCGTCAAACCAAGCTACAATTTGGTTGCAATGGGCGACGAAAAAAATAGGGTTTTTCCTATAAAAGGGCTTTTCCCCCAAATATAATTCACTTGCATAGTAAGTTGGTGGAGAATTTGGAAAGGAGGAGAAGGCCCTAAATCTTGGCAAACTCATAGTGGACAAACCAACTGTCAGAATTCAAATTTGTGACTTTTAGGTAAGTGACCTTACTTGTCTAAAAGTAGCCTTAATGCTTCTTAGAGGGATAGTTCCTAAAGAAGAATCAAGGTAAGAAAGGAATACAACAATGAACTACTAGAGAAGGTCTAGGATCATCCCAGCCAACCAAGTCAATCATGGGGATCAAGTAGTAAGTGTGGTATCACATATATTAGAATGTTTGAATATATGGTATCAATCATCTACGATATGTGATGTGTATATGGGTCATCAGAGAGGTCGGTAGTACAAACTATCCAAGAAATTAAAGGATAATCAACCATACCTATATTATTGGGGTCTAGGCTGAGACTGCCATTGATTAAAGGAGAAGGTGGCTAGGGGGGACCGTCATGCCCCCAAGCATGGGATACTTCCCCCAAAATATGTTATGGAGGGGACAAATCCGGTATGAAAAGGTGGGAATGATGACCCTAGGTGGATGAGTTTGTGGAGTGTCATGGTGTTCCAAGTGCTCAAATAAGGGATTCAAACATCTGGTCCCACGGGCACAAGACCCTGCAGAGGATCGTGAGGAGATGTAGGGGCATGTGTGCCCCCCATTTTTGTATGTATAGTTATAACATGCTTTGGACATGCTAAATGTATCTATAATAGTCGACTCTAAACACATTTCGATGATGTGGTTTGTCATTTGTTTTTATGGTGTCTTCCTATGGGAATAATTTATAGATACAATTAGAGAAAGGAAATGGTGGATTACCAATTTTGTTTGGCACTGCATATATGAGTCAAACAGACTGAATTTTTGGGTTCGCATACATGGTGTCACTATACCAAAGACTGGCTTCAGATATAATGAACTAATGCTAACCTAGACGACACTATGGTTGAACAACAACAATGTCTAAGGAACTTTGTTTTTAATCTAAGATGGAGGAATGATTAAGTGGATCATTCCTAGAGTGATCAAAAGTGATATGAGACTCTAAAAGTTCTTCTAAGTAGGGAATAGTAATGGTACTAAAGTCCACATTACCAGATGAACTAGGAGGTTTGGGGAGAATTGCTTCTCCTAGACTCTCAAAAGTGAATGCCCCCTTACCCAAACATTGAGTGTCAATGTAATGGCCACAAGGTGGATGTGGATCAAATTCATGGGTTCGAAGTAAGTGGATTTTGAACCAATCGACCTCACCGTGGACGAAGTCTTTTGACTCCACAACGCATTGGTCATGGGTTTGTTGTAAAAGGAAGTACACATGATGGTGCATTTCATCCAAAGGATAATCAAGGGTGGTCATGGCTTCCATGATGTCCTCATCGGAATGAAATATGGGAGGAAGGTAGGAATAGAGACCATTTGATGACGAGGAGCTACTGAAGCATCTTCATGAGAGACAAGGTTCACATGCGCATCGTCAAAAGGGGGATACATATGACTAATAGGTGTGACATCTATCAATGTTGATACCGAAGTGTTCGCCGAAGAAGGTTCAACCGAATCACAATAGGAAATGTCAAGAGAGTCCCAATAGATCAATCCCGTGGATGACGACAGGTAGAAAATAGGGGCGAAATTATTCGTCATCTTGACATGAGTAGGAGGAATCACAATTGTGGGTTGGGAAACCTCTTGTTCTCGCTTAACAGTGAGACAAGAACCCGCAGGTAAAGGGGAAGTGCAATCACTACGAGCGAAATCTAACTCGCGAAGCACTTGAAGTGTATCGCGAAAATATTCGAGACAAGGACAGTGATGAGAATAATGGCCATAGTTATCTCAGAAAGCATAAGGGTGGTTCATGCACAAGTATCTGTTCTTCTTAGTTGACTCGGGTAAGGTGACATGGACCTCAAGAATGTTAGAGTCAAGAAAGGTATCAGAGACCACATTCTTGATATGAGGCAGCTCAAGACAATTATTGGTGGCATGCCCAGCAACATCGCACAAAGCACATGGAGGAGCAGACTTTGGCAGTTTAGGAGGAATTGGAGTTGTTTGGGATGCCTTGTTTTTGGGCCCCTTCTTCTGGGCTTGTCCCCCTCACTAGATGCTTTCACTACATGATTAGATTCATGTTGAGGTTGTTGTGGAACTGAAGGAAAGGAAGGGGTAAGAACAACAGGTTGAACCAGGTTCAAATTTGTGTAAGGTTTGACTTGATTAGGAGGAGTGTTTGCGGGAGGTTCAATTTACCATACTAGGATCTCGAAGGTAATGTTAGGTAGACTCAATGTAGCCATAAAAAGGGTAGAAAATATTCCAGGTGACGAGAATAAGAAAGGTATCTTACCAGAAGGGTAATGACCTCGAGGAACTACTTTCGAATGGTGAAGACCTGAGGGAATGATTCCAGACTGAAAAGGGTTAGGAGAGATACTAGTAGAAGGAAATGAGCCTGGAAGAATTGTACCTAAAGGCTAGCTTGAGTTAGGAGTAGGAGGTTGCGGAGGAGCTAACTGTTGTGAAAGCATACCAGACCGCTTGTCGACAGCCTGTGATTCTTGAAGCATGCAAACAATGGACGAGCTAGGCTCAAAAGGAATATGTAGTGGGCCATAATAAGCCCCAAGCAACATAGAATATTTATAGAATCCAGGAGACACATCAGTTAAGGAAGTGATAGTCTTATTTCCAGTCATCGATGAGATAGTGGTCTGAGGAGATGTTTGACAACAAATGCGACAGTCTTGCCGTCAACACTGATGGGACAATTACGATACAAACCAAGGGGCTGCGAGGGATGACTGTCCCAAGCACGAAGAGTGATAGTGGATGGGGACAGGTCAGGGGAACCAAGTTGCCTCCAAACATTGGCGGCCATCACACAGGTGGATGCACCTTCGTCTATGATATGTCGTTGGACCGTGGAGTTCCTTATGGAGACTGGTATTTGAAAAGAAACTAGTGAAGGAAGGGAGGGATGTTTCACTTTGTCAACCTCAAAGATAATTAGACGATTTTCATAAGGATCCACAACGCTTAAAGCAAAACGTAGAGATTTCCATTGGGATGGGCACATATTTAGGACTTCCAACATTGACATGTCAGCAAGGGGCTACGCCAAGTCATCTACTATGCTATAGGTATGGGAAACTTTGGAAGAAGCAACATTTCGACGTAATGGACCTTTGGGGATCTTGGAGTGAACCACGACTTTAGGTAGAGGGATCTGTAAGGAACCATTTGGTGACGACAGAGGCTCAGTGGAAACTTTAGGTAGGGAATAAGTCACTGATTTTGCAGGGGGCTTGCCATATTGGCGTGATGGAGTCTAGAGGTTGACTTGTTTGGTGTTGACTTCGTCGGAAGTCATCATGAGGATCTGGTAATTTTTTTAGCTAGATTGTGAAGGTGGAAGAGATTCATTACCCTTTATGGGTTGGGCAGCTACATATCCCTGATGGGGAAAATGATTGGTAAGCATAGTCAGTTGAGATGAAGCAGGAGGGGGAGGAGGTGGAGCAATGGATTGAGGTCCTCTTCCCATGCTTGTCACATTTGAGGTAACAGGGGACACTCGTGAGTATAATTGCCAAATACTTCGCAACAGACACAAGGTTTATTCGTTCGAAGAGCCTTGTTTTTCTTGGGTTGTCTGCCTTGTTGCTAGGTCGCGGGATTAGGCTAGTCACCCTGAGGGGCATTAGGTGGTGGGCCCTGGCTGCCTTGGTTACCTTGAGATGGTTGGTTTCGGTTATGTTGGAAATAATACTGAGAGGGGGGGGGGGGGGGGGGGGTGAATCACTTTTATCAATTTAAAAATCTTTCGTTTCCATAAACAGATTTATATGCGCTACTTATGTTAATGAAACCTGCATGTATACGCAATTGTGTTTAGAGCAACCAACGTATACCTTGCAATCTTATAATTTAGCTAGTTGATCTTTAATCTGTTTATCAGAACCATATAACCAGTAATCAGATGCAGTAAATAGAATAGGGAATCACACACATGAACACAAGATATAAGGTGGAAACCCAATGTGGATGAAAACCACCTGCTGCAATCGTCTCAATATTTCTTTAATAAGAAACTTCTTTTACAAATTTTGTACTAGTGCAACTTTATACCAGTATGCAGGCTTCTACCTACAAAAGGCTATAACCTTCTCTCGTTCTCCAGCTTTTCTTGGAAGGGAGCTACAACCCCTTAGCTTTTGTACTAGCTCATGTGTTTGCTAGTACGTAGGTGTTGACCTACAAAAGGCTACAATCTTCTCTTTTCTTCCAGGGACCACGTTTCATAAATTTTCAAACTGGATCCATCAATAACATCAATCAAACATCAAATATATCTGCATAATCAATCTCATTTGCACCAACCAAAACTAAATCAAATAATCACTTTTCTGAATGTTGTAACCAGAACAAAGTAATAGTAACCAGAACCCAATGCAGAACCCAGAACACTGCAAACAACAAACAGAAGTAGCTTAAACATATTTTATGAGATGTACGCTACTTCAATTTATCGAACCTACGTTCATACGTTGTTATTTGAAGGCAGACCTGCGTATATGCTATTTTTAAATGACGAACCAGCGTGTATACGCGCCTTTGCTATACTAAACTTGCGTACATATTTGTAAAAGATGATTTAACCTTTACAACTATTCAGACATCAGTTATACCCAGATCATTAGATTTACAGATTACGACATGTGCCAATAAAAGATCAAAACTACACAAAGATACTTCTCTTCAAGCCTAAAGATCTTGACCCATCAATATAACTTATCCTTCTTCAAGAACTTAGGTTCCTCCTTGATTCAGATCCAGCTATGCACCATAACCCAATGACCAGTATTCTAGATCTTGCTCTTCATTAGATATTCAATGCTTGAGTGCATTTGCCTAATGATCTCCTCCTCCTTTTATAGTCTTAGGCTTTACTCAATATCATGGTCCAAAACCACTTTAGAATCAATACCTTGGACCAAATACCTGGGGTCAATACTTCGGACAAGATACCTTGGACCAATACCATGGGTCAAAATACCAAGGACCAAATACCACGAACCAAAACCAAGTTTTCCAACATGTACTCACTTTTCCTTGCGTGAAAGTGCGTGTATACGCATACACGCCTTTTAGTCTGCGAACCCACATGTATATGCAGTTTGGTCAAGGGGAACCTGCGTATACCTCTTTTTCCTTCACTCTGTGATCCGGAATTGTAATCTGTCATTTGAGTGAGTTGCCATCAAGGACAACACCTGTGTCATAGTGCCAAACCTGTGTCATAATGTCAACAATCTCCCCCTTTGGACTTGATGGCAACCCTAATTCATTCTTCCCCTTTGTTATCAAGGGAAAAGGGTTATGCTCCCCCTAAGTACATGTTGAATTCTCTGATACGCTGAAGTGTGTTTTTCATGCTCCCCATGACTGTAAGCAAGGTCTGCAAAAAGATGTTCTACAAGAAGAACATGACTCTATACATCATAAATGACCTTCCTATCACCAAAGACTCATACATACATCCATCTCCCAACCAAGTGGGGATATACCAAGATTTACTCATCCACCCAACCAAGTGGGGATAGATCAAAAATTTATACATGATAAAACAAGAACATTACATCATCCATCCCAGGCATAGTGGGGAAACAAAAAAGGTCATTACATGACCTTGATAATAAAAGTTATACATAACATAGAGACAAAATATCAAAAACAAAACTATGATAGTCATCAACAGCTATCATCAGCAGCATCTTATCAATCACCATCCAGACCAGCAACCATGATCTCCTTCTGCACCTATTCCACCTGAATAAAAAACAACTGTGAAATTGTACCAAGATCTTCTAAGGTAATGCCAACAATGATAATGCATTATTAGAAGTATATGCTCCCCCTCAACCTGTGCCAGATGATCACTATTAGACCCATATCAGATTCTTTTCATCCTGAGTCTGGCCCACTGATATTCTTCAAACCAACATATACACGGCTGTATCCATAGAAATCGGCATATATACGCGGATACGCTTCATGAGACTTGCATACAACCACTGTTCTCTGAAATAGATAGTGTCAATAGCAAGATGATGCATCAACTACTCCCAACTTCTGTCTGAGGTATTCAAATGTCTCTCTGGGCAGTGGTTTGGTGAATATATCAGCAACTTGTTCCTTGGAGGGAACATACTCCAATTTGACCTTTTGTTCAAGCACTTGTTCCTGGAGAAAATGATATTTGATAGGTATGTGCTTGGTCTTGGAATGCATGACTAGATTCTTTGAAATACTGATTGCACTTGTATTATCACATAGAATGGAGATGGGTGGGGTACATGTGATCTGAATGTCTTGCAAGGCTTGCATAATCCAAAGGAGTTGTGTGCAACAAGATGCAGCAACCACATATTCTGCTTCAACTATAAATAATGCAATTGAACTTTGTTTCTTGCTGAACCAAGACACTAATCTGGAACCCATATAGAATGCACCACCACTAGTTTTTTTTATCATCCACACTTCCTGCCCAATCTGCATCTGTGTATGCATGAAGGGTAAGATCTGTGTCCCTAGGATACCATAAGCCAAAATTCTGAGTTCCTTGAAGATATTTGAAGATCCTTTTGACTGCCTGCAGGTGTGATTCTTTTGGATTTGCTTGGAATCTTCCAACTATTCCTACTGCATGCATGATGTCTGGCCGGGTACCTGTTAGATAGAGCAGACTACCAATCATGGATCTGTAGGTTGGTTGATGTATTGCTGCTAATTCATCATTTGCGCTGAGGCTGCATCCTGTTACCATAGGGGTACATACTAGTTTAGAATCTTCCATGCCATATTTCTTCAAGATATGCTTAAGATACTTGGTTTGTGATAAAAAAATACCATCTTTATTTTGTTGAACTTGTAAGCCAAGAAAATATGTGAGCTCACCAAGCAAGGACATTTCAAATTCTTTCTGCATTACCAAGGAAAATATGTGAGCTCACCAAGCAGGGACATTTCAAATTCTTTCTGCATTACCAAGGAAAAGTTTTAACTCATGGCTTCTTCATCGCTACCAAAAATGATATCATCAACATACACAACAAGTATTAGCAATTTATCATTGTCAATTTTTATATATAGATTGCTATCAGTTGATCCTTTTGAAAAACCTTGTTGATGAAGGTATTTGTCAAGACGATAATACCAAGCCCTTAGAGCTTGTTTTAGACCATAGAAAGCCTTTCTAAGTCTGCATACGAGTTTTGGATCATTTCCAAGGATGAATCCGTCTTGTTGCTCAATATACACTTCTTCTTCTAGGTCTCCATTAAGAAAGGCAGATTTCACACATCCATTTGATATACCTTGAACTTCTAAAAACTAGAAAGAGAAAGAAACATTCTTATGGCTTCAAGTCTAGCAACAGGTGCATAAGTTTCTTCAAAGTCTATATCTTCTTGTTGATCATACCCTTTACAAACAAGTATGGCCTTGTTTCTAATAACTTCTCCATTTTCATTCAGCTTGTTTTTGAATATCCATTTGGTTCCTATGACATTCTTATCATTAGGTCTAGGAACCAATTCCCAAGTATTATTCTTTTCAATCTGCTCAAGTTCTTCATTCATGGCCTTGACCCAACATTCATCTTTGCATGCTTCATTTACATTTTGTAGTTCAACAAAGGAAAGGAATGCTAGATAGCTTGAAGCTTCTGTAATAGTTCTTCTTGTCTGCACTCCTGCCTTTTTCTGCCCCAAAATTTGAGTCTCTAGATGATTCTTTTGAACATACCTGAATGGAATCTTTTCTTCTACCCTTATCTATTCTTCTGGTGCCTCATTGGTTTCTTCTTCAAAATTTTTCTGATTTGATGTGGCAGGATAGTCCTCATCTTCTTCATAATCTTCAGTTTTTACTTGCTTTGGATTTTTGCCTGCTTCATCAACCACAACATTAATACTTTCAACAATTTTCCCAAGTCTTTTATTATAACACTTGTATCCTTTAGTTTGGGAAGAGTAACCAAGGAGAATGCCTTCATTTGCTCTAGGTTCAAACTTGCCAAGTTTTTCATCAGTCCTTTTGATGTAACATTTGCTTCCAAAGACTTTGAAGTATTTTACAGTAAGAGTCTTACCATACCAAATTTCATGTGGAGTTTGAGTGCTGTTTACCCAGACGTTTATTTTGTTGAGAATAGTGACGACAACAAATGCAGCTTCTCCCCAGAAGGTTGCAGGAGTTCCAGACTCATCTAGCATAGCACGAGCCATTTGTTGAACAGTTCTGTTCATCCTTTCTACTACATTTTGCTGAGGAGTTCTTGCTGTAGAGAATTCCCTTCTTATTCCATGTTCTTCACAGAAGTTGAAGAATTCATCCGAGGTAAATTCCCCTCCTCGATCAGACCTGAGGCATTTGATTTTGCGATCCGATTCATTTTCAACCAAGGCTTTGAAGTCTTTGAACTTTTCGAAAGCTTCCTCTTTATGCTTTAGAAGTCCTATCCAACACATTCTGGAAAAGTTGTCAATGAATAATATAAAGTATTCTTCTCCACGAGGTGACTTTTTCCTAGATGAACCACATAAATCAATGTGAACAAGTTCAAGAGGCTTACTAGCTGATCCTTCCTTCTCAGGGAAATGTGCTCTGGTTTGCTTAACAAATTGACATGATTTGCATATTGTGTTTTCTGGAATGCTGATATCTGGAAGATCATGAACAAACTTGTATCTGCATGCTTTTCTTATTTGAGGGAAGCTTAGATGCCCCAATATTATATGCCATAGCCAGTGTTCATCATTTTTGCTTAGGTAGCACTGTTGTTGTCCCCCCTTGAGTATGTATAGGTTGTTTGAAGTTTTTAAACCTTTGATCATTGTTTCTCCTGTATCAAGCTCATGAACAATACATCCATTTGATCGAAATACTACATCATTCCTTGATCACACATTTGATTGACACTCAATAGATTATGCTTTAGACCATCTTCATACATAACATTCCCAGCTTTAACCTTTTCTTTTAAGAGAACAGAGCATTTACCTTTTATGACTACAGGAGTGTCATTACCAAATGAGACCTTATTTTCTTTTTCTAAGGCATTATATGACTAAAGTTTTTCTTTATCACCTGTCATGTGTTTCGAGCATCCACTGTCGATATACCACTGATTTTCTTGTCCTTCTGCATATAAGGCTATTCCACATCTTTCTGTTTGTGGTTCTTTCTTTCCATGTTTTGGGACCCAATGAAGCTTGCTCCTTCTGAGATGTTTGTCGAAATTTACTCCTGCATTCAGAATCTTCATGACCGAAGTTGTTACAGATAAAGCATTCTATTTCATTTTCAAGAGAAGAAAAGTTATTGTAGGTCCTTTTCATGATTCCAGTCACATTCCTTTGATTTCGTGTTTCTCTAGTCATGATGGTCTTGTAAGCAACACATTGAGCAGCTTTGTGTCCAAATTTATGACATGAAAAACATTGGCCATTAAAGAAATTCCTGCGATTATCAAATCTACTGACCTGATAATTGTAGTTTCCATTGACATTCATTCTTGAAACAAATTGAGACTGACTTACTTGTGGTTGGTTATAGCTTCTGTTCATCCTTGAAGTAGATTGAACCCGATTTACTTGATGATCTGCTTTATGCCTTTGCTGACGATTGTCAACCTGTTCACTTCTCCTCGCTGCATCAAGATAGCTTTTGGAGGTTGATGGCTTCTGTGCTTGAGATGCTTCTTCTGTATATCCAAGACCTATCTTTATCAGAGGAGAACACTGCACTTTGATAATTTCATCTAAAGTTTCTGATCCTTTAGCAAATCTAAGATTGAGAGCTTTTGTTTTCTCAATATCTTTTCTTAAACCCACAATTTCACATTCTAACTTTTCATTATGTTTTTCCCTTTCAACAAGTTGGAATGTCAAAGTATATATAATCATACTCTTTTCTTCTAAACAAATTTTAAGTTTAGAAATTTCTTCATAGAGACCATCTTCATCTAAAGCATCCAAGAAATCAATATCTTCAAAAGCCATCAAAAGTCTATAATCATTACCATGTTCATCTTCATCACTATTTGATAAACCATTGCTATCTTCATGTGTATAGTAGCTCTTCTTACTTACATTCTGTTTTCTATTCCATTTTGTCGATTCCTTACCTTTATCCAACTTATCTTTATGAGGACATTTCGCTGCATAACGACCGACTCTTCCACAAGCAAAGCATTTGAAAGGTAGTTTACCTCTGAATCTTCCAGAACCCCGTTGAAGGTTCTTGACAAAGTTTGCTTCTTCTTCTCCTTTTGAAATGTGTCCTAATTCATTGAGCTCTTCTCTTCCCGAAGCCTTGAATGCGGCTTCTCTCATACTTGATGGACCCCCTTTTCTCATTTCGAAAGCAGTTAGGATTCCATGCAGTTGTGTCATAGTAATACTATGAAGATTCTGCTTTTCTTCTATGGCAGAAACTTTTGATTCAAACTTAGAAGACATGGATCTCAAAACCTTTTCAACTACAGTAACTTCTTTTATCTCTTCACCCAAGTTCTTCATGCGATTAACAATCTCATCTATACGTAAGAAGTAATTAGCTATACTTTCATCATTGTGCATTTTGAGAGTTTCATATTGAATTCTGAGAGATTGTAGTTTTGCACGTTTTACCTGATCGTCTCCTTCATAGCTTAGAATGATCTTGTGCCATATTTCTTTGGCGGTTTTGAGCTGCATAACCTTGACAAATTCTGACTGTGATAGACTCCCCAATAGTGTGTTGACAACCTTGGCATTTGTTTCATACTGCTTTTTACCGGCAATATTTGTAGGAATTGCTGATGGAAATGTGTATCCTCATTCCACGATTTCCTAAACTTATGTTCCAAGAGATTGAAGATAGGTTGTGGTTCTTACCTGCCAATAGACGAAGTTGCTCCCATCAAAGATTGGTAGTCTAATGGATCCCTCTCTTTTGTAGGTACTCATGACGATAGATCTTCCTTCAAGCGATCAAGCTTTTTCTTAAGGACCTGCTCTGATACCAATTGTTGGAAATAATACTGAGAGAGGAGGGGGGGGGGGGGAATCGATATTAGCAATTTAACAATCTTTCATTTCCATAAATAGATTTATATGCGCTACTTCAGTTAATGAAACCTGCGTGCATACGCAACTGTATTTAGAGCAACCATCGTATACCTTGCAATCTTATAATTTAGTTAGTTGATCTTTAATTTGTGTATCAAAACCATATAACTAGTAATCAGATGTAGTAAACAGAACAGGTAATCATAAACATGAACACAAGATATAAGGTGGAATCCCAATGTGGGTGAAAACCACATGCTGCAATCGTCTCAATCTTTCTTTAATAAGAAAGTTATTTTACAAATTTTGTACTGGTGTAGCCTTATACCAGTGTACAGGCTTCTACCTATAGAAGGCTACAAACTTCTCTCATTCTCCAGCTTTTCCTGGAAGGGAGCTACAACCCCCCTAGCTCTTGTACTAGCTGATGTGTTTAGTAATACATAGGTGCTAACCTGTAGAAGGCTACAACTTTCTCTTTTCTTCCAGGGACCACGTTTCATAAATTTTCAGACTGGATCCATCAATAACATCAATCAAATATCAAATATATTTGCATCAATCAATCTCCTTTGCACCAACCAAAACTGAATCAAACAATCACTTTTCTGAATGTTGTAACTAGAACACAATAACAGTGACCAAAACCCAATGCAGAACTTAGAACACTGCAAACAACAAACAGAAGTAGCTAAAACATATTTTATGAGACGTACACTACTTCAATGTGTCGAACCTGCGTTCATACGTTGTTATCTAAAGGCAAACCCGTGTATACGTTGTTATCTGAAGGCAGAACTGCGTATACGCTGTTTTTAAATGACGAACCAGCGTGTATACATGCCTTTGCTACACTGAACCTGCATACAGATCCGTAAAAGATGGTTTAACCTTTACAACTATTCAGACATCAGTTATACCCAAATCATCAGATTTACCGATTACGACATGCGCCAATAAAAGATCAAAACCACACAAAGATACTTCTCTTCAAGCCTAAAGATCTTGACCCATCAATAGAACTTATCCTTCTTCAAGCACTCAGGTTCCTCCTTGATTCAGATCCAGCTATGCACCATAACCCAATGACCAGTATTCTAGATCTTGCTCTTCATTAGATATTCAATGCTTGAGTGCATTTGCCTAATGATCTCCTCCTCCTTTTACAATGTTAGGCCTTACTCAATACCATGGTCTTTTAGAATCAATACCTTGGACCAAATACCTGGGGTCAATACTTCGGACAAGATACCTTGGACCAATACCATGGGTCAAAATACCACGGACCAAAATCAAGTTTTCGAACATGTACGCGTTTTTCCTTGCGTGAAAGTGTGTGTATACGCATATGCGCCTTTTGGTCTGCGAACCCGCGTGTATACGCGGTTTGGTCAAGGGGAACCTACGTATACCTCTATTTCCTTCATTCTGTGATCCTGAACTGTGATCTGTCATCTGAGTGAGTTGTCATCAAGGAAAACACCTATGTCATAGCGCCAAACCTGTGTCATAATGCCAACAGGTTACCCT
This sequence comes from Pinus taeda, assembly GCA_000404065.3. Lineage (NCBI taxonomy): Eukaryota > Viridiplantae > Streptophyta > Pinopsida > Pinales > Pinaceae > Pinus > Pinus taeda. The sequence goes on along the minus strand of APFE030948706.1, from coordinate 10,882 downwards.
TCCCCTTATTCTTGCGCTTGGGGCTAGGGGGATTGGTTGCACTTTGATGAGAATACACTTGACCTTGAGGAGGTGGTTGTTGTTGTGGCAGAGGTGGAGGAGGCATGGGAGGTTGGGGCGCTAGTGACGGAAGGGCTGGAGCACTAGGCAGTGCATAAGGATAGAAATAATTGGAGAAAAAAGTGGGATAACGAGGTGAAGCGACAACTGGCCCTAGCATCGAATGATGCAGATGGGGATATGCTTATGACGTGCTTGAACCTTGGTACGAGTTTCCATGGGAAGGAGTAGGAGGAGGATAGGTGTAAGTGGAACTGGTCCCCCCTGAAGTTGACCATAACTCATGTGAGGTTAAGGATATGGTGGAGGCAGAGGGTGTGAGATAGATCCAACAATACCGTCAGCAACGTGAGATGCCCCTGACGCATTAGCAGCACCAGGCTGAGACAAATCAGGAATGACAAGGTAAATATATCTTGATTATGCATAGATCAGGTCATAATTCAAACCTACTTGGAGTGCCTCTTCCTCAAACTGGGGGAAGTGGGAGGAAACATCTTTACCAATGGGGGCCAAAAGGGATCTAAGGAACCAATCCATATAGACACGATCTTCAAATTCAGGAGCCTGACATATGCTCCTCCTTCTATGCCATTCTTGAACATGGTCAGATAGGTGGGTGGTAGAAGTTTGACGAAAAGTGGTCAAGATTTTAGTACCTAATGTCATATCAGAGGGGTAACTTGAAGTATGACATAAAAGCTTTGGTGAGAATTGCGAAGGTGGAATGGGAGGCATGCGGTTGGTCCACATACCACTTGGAAGAAGCTTTAGTAAGGGTGAGTTGGAACAAACAAAGACAAATGCTTCAATGATGGAATTAGATGACCACCACATATGAAATGAGAGAACATGATTTGTGGGATATTCTCCAGGATTACCTTCGAACTTGGGGATGTCAGAAGGAAGTTTAGTAGGCATAACAGGCCAACTAGGGTCATGGAGAATAGGATCGTTGATGAGCTGGCTAAAATGAGGGAGGCTCAAACCAACCATATAGGGAAGCAATGGAGGAGGAGTGACCATGTCGGTAGAGGCTCTGCTTATGGGGTTACCTTGGTTCCCCATACCCACGTTGGTTTGTGACATGGTGGTGGTAAAGGGTTGGGAAGACGGAGAATCAAAGGAAGAATTGGAAGAATTGGAGGAATCAATAGAACCAGAGTCAGAATGAGGACTTAATGGAAGACTAGGAGGATGGACTCTAACTCGATAGGGAGGAGTAAGATGTCCTGAAGGAAACTTGGGGGGGAGGCCATGATGTCTCTGCGACAGATGCCTAGGGGGCGCAATGATCTTAAGACAAAGATGACTCAATAGACTAAAAGGGGACAATAAAAGAAAAATAGCAACAAACAACAAGAAAACACATAGTGAAATGGTGCCAAGTGTAAACTAACTATATTAATATGTTACTCTAATTCAAGAAAATGCATCCTACAAATAAAAATGAACTCTAGCCTATAGGTGATCTAAACCATCAAACAAGTCCTAAATCTATTGTTTCATATGGCATTCCAAAAGTATTTTTACTTGACAAAATTTGATCCCTGCAAGCAGAGTTGTCCAAAGAAAGGTGGTGTAGAGAACCAACCGCTGCCCACAATCAATCCTATAGGGTGTTTTCCTATGATTGGTCACTATGGTTATCTTCATCCCACGAGGGTGGTCAAGTCTTGAGTTTCTTGGTGATCAACCATCACACGAGATTCCTTTCCATGGGTTGGGTAGCCCTGAGGAGAACCACTTACATAATGACCTAGCCTAACCCCCTATGAATCAAGTTTCTAAGGCACTCTCACTTTAGACCTTGGGATGGTGAAGGATTTTAAGCTCCCTACTATGTCAACTTCTATGCCTCAATGTAAGTGATCAAATAGTGTTTTTGGAAGCCTATCCCATTGATCCTACACCTAACTACATGGATTGTGTGGCCTTGATACCCAAGTGAGCTTAATCTATGTTTGTTGAATTATTAAGGTGTAGTGTTTCAAGTCTTGGCTTGGTGGTGTTAACCAAGATCACATTCGCTTAGGGTGTGTGTGTGTGAAAATGATGTTTCAAGTGGATGAGTTAATTAAGGATCTTTTATGCTACCATGTGTTGCTAAAAATAAAGTGCCGAAAAACTGTAAATAATGTTGAAAATGGACAATAAAATGAACATAAAATCCAAGCACACAAACCCCCACCCAACAAGGCTATCAAGCAACTAAAAAGGAGGTGACAAACAAGCTACTAAAAGACACATAAGTGGCCAAAGGATCTAATGTCTAAGGGACTGTGATCTAAAGTCAATAATCTGCTATAAATGGTGGAGACAAATAGCAAAAATCAAAGGTGAAAAATGTTGCAAGGGATAGGCAATAAACTCCAAAAACCTAGGACACACAAGGGCATCCTATGGGGGAAAGGCAACACCAAACTCTAAAGGGAGTAAAATTATGAAGAAACATATCCAAGAGGTTTGTAAAACAATGTACAAATCCCTAGAAATTAGTAGTTGAAAGTGTTGTACCCTAGACTCCTCAACTCAGCAAATATGTTCCTAAAAGTTGGAGGTGTACTATAAACCCTATGGGGTTTTTTTCCTTCCTCAATGAGAAATCACTAAGAGAATATAAGACTAGGGGTGTCTTTGGAAAGAACAACAACCCTTCCCAATACACACACAACAAAGTCGACAAATCTGAAAAATTATGAAAAAATGCAGAATGCGGATACTAACTTGAAAAGTGTGTTTGAATGCAAAAAATTGGCCAAAAAGTGTGTTGCAGAATGCAAAAAAGGGGCCAAAAAGTGTGTTTATCTCCTGGACCTCTCGGCCGACAGATCTCACCCAAATTATTCCATCTCCTGCTGGGCTAGTAGCTGTGACTTGCGGCAAGATGCGGAAAACTAAGAGAATCCAAAAAAAATTCCAAAATAAGCAAGATCTAAAAATAAAAATTGAGAAGCTAAAAATAGCTGGAGAAATACTTAAAACCACTAAAGTGATATTCACCAAGGATCTGAATTACTACACTAGTGGCATCGTCATTTGTTGATGACTATGTAGCTAAAAACCCAGTGGAGTCGTCATTTATTAGTGTAAAGATTTTAGAAATGTGTACCAAAAACACTTCACTTAAGTCACTAGTGACAAGTGACCTTAACAACAAGATATGGATGTTTACACTTCAGATCTATAATGACAAAAGAAGAAAACCTTGTAGCAAAAAGATCATATGCAATCTAAAACATAGAACAACAAGAAATAACTGATGTAATAACCCAATAGAAGAAGACTTTAAATGAATAATCCTTTTATTAGAAAACACCTGGTGAAAGAGGTTTACAACAAGGGTCTACAAAGCCCACTCTGTGGGATGGGTCTTTTTATGTCCTTGTGCTTCAACGATCTGTTTCTCTCTCTCAATATGCAGAAAATCCAAAAGCAAGATAGAACTCAAGTGGGAGCTGAAATGTGAGAAGACGATAATGGTGACGATGATAATGATCATAGTGAAGAATGAATGGAAAACTATCTTATTTATAACAAAGTCGTGGGCTAAATTAGAAATTGAAAAATAATAAAATATTATTGACCAAATCAAGATCTAACCATCAGGAATACTTTATCATTGTATTTTGGAGATGGAAAATATATTCAAAGTGGTCAAATATCTTTATTTAGAAAATGGCTAAGGTAATTAACAAATAAAATGATTTATTAATCACTTTGCAAGGATTAAGAAATGTGTGAATTTGAAATAATTATTAAATAGTGATTTAAGAATTATTCCAAAAATAAAATTAAGGAATAATAAATAAATAGTGATTTATTTAATTATTCTTAGGCAATTTAGTCAAATGTGTTAAGAAATAATTCTCAAATAATTATTTCTAGAGAAAATTAAATAAATAATGATTTATTCAATTATTCTCATGGGGTTTTTTTTTTTTTAAAGATGAATAATTAATAAAAATGGTTTACTAAGTTATTTTATATGGTAAAAGTCATTTTACTATGGTAGAATTAATCCTACATGTATTTTGATCCACCTAGTTAGAAATGGCTAGGTGATCATTTTTTAGGTGATAACACCCCCCAAAAAAATAAAACTTCCCAAAAAACCCTAGTTTTTCTAGATGCCCCTTTTTATATCACCCAATACCTATAAACCCCATGATACTCTACGCCCCCCCTCCGGCCGAGTACCTACAATATAATGACTTTATATTTCACAATTTTAAAATTGCCTTTATGAATAAAAATGATAAGATATTGATAAAAAAAAGTGAAAATTGGGAAGTGATGTCAAATAATTGACGATTAACTTGTTAATTAAATGATGGTACAAAGATTGATAATTGAAAGAGAAATATGTCATCGTACATTGTTTTTTTAGCATTCCATCAACATGACACTAACAAAGGCAATTTTAGGAAAGCCTTATTTTTTATTAGTAGGGTTTCATATGATGTCACTTAAGCTATGTCCCATCGATGGTTGTTTGATGGATATGCTATGTTAGCCAACTCCCATTGTCATTCGTGGCGTTGCTTAAAAAATGTTCATTTGACCAGTATACTATGGTAGTAATGCCAATTTGATGTTTAAGACATTAAATTGACATCACGTAAGTGACATGAACTATTTTCACGAAGAAAAAAAAATGGTCCTTGCTACCCACAATTTTAACCAAGAAAAAATAGGGTAATTACAGGAAGTTGGGGTAGATTTATTACCCTCTTCACAAAATTAAATTCAATCGACCACTTTGTGGAAGAATGAAGTGCCCACTTTTGGAAGTTAGATGTAATTGGTAGGAACCCTTGATTGTACCATCCCCTTTCGCCCAATAGGGCTTTTCAATCTCTGTGATTTGACCTTTGGAATTTTTCCTTGGCTTTGTACCAATACCTTTGATACCATGAACAATTTTTGCCCCCCAATGCATCCATAACATATTATTCAATATGTGTGCAATGCTCCCATCGATTAGTTATGTTTTATAAATTCAATGCACATTAGTATGTAATGCATCCTATTCTTGTACATTGCAACACATAAATATGAAAAAACACATAATTTGCAAACATCATGAACATAATAAATTAATAAATTAGAGAATAGTTAAATATAATACGACACTTGTATTTTAGAAAAGCCATTGACTAACTGCATAACTCAAATGTTCCACCCAACCATAGACCACACTACTCATAACCTTTTAGCAATTGGTCACCGCTCATTTGGAAATTTGACTCCATAAGGGCGTCGTCTTACCCATATCCTAGTACATATCCAATACCAAACATTCTCATGCCAAGGTATCAAACCCAACAAACTCTCACCAGTAGCCTCGCATCTCTGAGTAGCCCACACAACTTAGGTAGTTCACCCCCTTCTCTGCACCCACAATCCATCACAATATGCCACTGCCTTTCCAAGGGTTCTAACTTGGTCAGCCAGGGATGTTCCAAAGCACTGCAATTATCTAGGAGTTTATAATTGCCCTCAGGGTCTTTTAGATACCCATCTGGCCTCACATAGGGGAACCTATCCCTTCAGCGCTAAATCCTCCTCATATTTTACTAGGGTTCCTCATGTCACACGTCATCCCCTCTATTTCCCCTTCTAGGACTTATGTTGTCTTCCCCCACGGCCAAAATGATGTCCAAATGTCTCTTTGACACCAACCTCCTCACAATTATGTGCATATCCCTCATTGGGAACATGTCATCATTTTGAATGTCTCATTGACACTAACCTCATTAGTTGTGTGTTCACATCCCTCCTTGGACACATGGCATTTTCTAAATTCACTTAGGGGCTTAGTGTAAACACCCATGCACTTTTGACTTAGGCTTATTTTAATCAAATCTTAGCCACCTAGGCTTATGTTCTTCATCACTTATCTCTTAGCTCCCTTTCGCACTCGTGGATAACACCCCATACTCTCTTGTCTGACTAGGTCTACAATACTGATGCATTTTATTGTTATGCATGTGATTACATATCTACAAGTCTAGGCTCTCTATCCTTTTAACACATAGGCTTACTGGCCTAGAACCACACAAGCACTCTAACTTCAAAACACACAACATAGGCATGATATCCTAAGTGCATATACATCACACACACACACACACATAGGCATGCAGGCTCCAAATTACATCTTAGCTCACCATCCTAAACATGACATGTACATCACACACAAGGGTCACCCTAGAGGTGTTACATTAATGAAGGCATCGAAGCCATTCTTATCTTTGGAATGATTACTTGCAAATTAAAAAAATCCCCTCCAAATGACATTTTGGATGCTTTTGTGGTTTTATGCTCCCTTTGGAGACCCACATGTACACATAAAATGAAGCTTTGGTTTTTCTTATAGAATTGGAAAAACATGTGAAGGTTGGGCAGTCCATTTGGAACCCTACCTTTGTATTTGGATGATGACATGAGGGTTAAAGCATGCATCTTGGGGTTTATTTTCCCACATCAAGGAGGTCTTTAGGGTTGGGTGCCCAACTTAGAGGTTTTTCATGGAAGGTTGACGACAAATTGAAGGATCATTGTGCATTGAAGGGCCTTTAGAGGATGGATGTTGCACAAACCAACCCCCCGCCCC